>JAJJLU010003528.1:0-59627 GCA_023807065.1 Isotricha intestinalis
GAAACTGAAATAATATTAGCTAAAGATAACAATAAACAGTTTTTCCAATCAACATTGAAATTATCTTTTGAATAATCTTTAACTCCATAATATTTTAATTTTTCAAAATATATATTTTTCAAATTCTCAATTTCATCTTTTGTTGTTTTTTCATTAAGTGATATTCCTAATAAAATTATAACATCTTTTAATCCAATTCCAAGAGAAGAATATTGCCAATCAATCATAATTATATTTTTTTCATCATAAAATAAATTAGATAATTGAGCATCTCCATGTACTAAAGTAAAATTTTTTTTATCTTCAGGATTTGTACTTTCATATAATTTTATAATATCAATATTATTAATTAATTCAATTATTTTAGGACCAAGTCGAGTTTTATTTTCTTCAATAAATCTATTTTTTCTTTTATTAAAATTTTCAATTGTTAAATCTTTTAAATATAAACTAAAATTATATTCTTCCATAAATTTTAATTTATAATATTTTTCAGGACCCCAAAATTCACTTTGAAATTTAGAAAAAAAATCAATGACTTTTAAAGCAAAATTTGCATCAAACCCTTCTTCTAATTTACATAATTTTAAATTTCTGTTATTCAAATCTTCCATAATTAAAACATATTTTGATTTTTCAATATTAATATTTGAGTAATAAATTTTTGGTAAATTTAAGGAATTTATTTTTGATAATTCAGGATATAGTTTAATTTCCTTTTCATAACCTCTAGTTTCAGTTAATAATTTATTTATTCCTGGATTTTTTGTTGCTAATTTTATAATTAAAGAAATTGGAAGAGAATCTGATTTATCATTGTATTTAGGAATAATTCTAAATATTTCTCCAGTATATCCTTCTTCAATTGGTGAGCCTAGTTCAAAAGATAAAATTTTTGTTAAAAATTTTGAAGATAATACACTATTTAACCAATCAACTGTAATATCTGAAAAAGAATTTGGGATTAAATCTTTATTCATTTGAAATAAATTATAATTTCAAAAATAAATATATTTAAAATTTTATATTAACTTTAAAAAAATTGAATTTATATAATATCCTAAATTAGTCTTGATTCTATTTATATTCATTGATAAATATTTAATTTATTTAAAATTAAACATATACTTACAATTGGTGTTAAATAGTTTTGCATTTTAATATTATCTTTTTGTAAATCTTTAATAGCAAGTTCATAATATTCTTTACAAAATATCTTTATAAATTTATCTTTTCCTTCTTTTAATATTTCATGTAAATATTCTCTTATTTTATCTTGATTATATACTTTTTTAATAAATATCTTTTCACTACAATTATTATTAATTGTTTCATAATTAATTTTTTGAAAAGGATATTTTTCACATAAATTTTTAGCAAATAACTTATCTTCTTCATTTATTATTCTAGGTTCAGAATCAGTTTGAAATTTAAAATCTATTAAATGTTCAAAATATCTTATAAAAATAAGAGAAGCTAAACCAAAATAATTTTTTGTTCCTTCAAAATAAATTATAATTTTATGAAATAAAGGATCAGCAAAAGGGGAAATATTTATATCATTATTAAAAATATTTTTCATTGTTTTCCCTCCCCAAAATCTTTGAATATAATCAAAAGAAAAATCTCCTAAAAATAATTGTGTCTTAGGCTCTTTATATTTATTTATTATAATATTAGCATTTTTATCAATCATTTCATGAATAATTCTTAAATCATCTGTTTTAATATCATTTTTATATTTATTTTTTTTGTGATTTAAATATTGTTTAATAGCAGAAAAATCACCTAAATGAGTTCTATCACCGTATATTCCTATTATATGAAATATTGGTTTATCATATGTTGGAGTTGAATAATCACATATTTTACAATTACCTAAAATTAAATTTTTTAAATCTTTAAATATTGATAAATCATTTATATCACTTTTATTTGTTTTATAAAATATTTGATTACTTCTTTCATTATATTCATATTTATCAATAATTTCTTGTGATATTTCCCAATCGTCATGATTTTTTAAATATGTATTTTTAATAGGAACATTTCTTTTTATAATAATATTATTTTTATTAATATTTGAATTTAATAAAATTCCAAAACACATTCTACTATCAAAGCCTCCAGATAAATCTAATAAAAAAGGAGAATGAAATTTAGCTATATTTCTAAATACATTACACCACTTTATATACCATTTATCTAAAATTTCTATTGATTCTTTTGAATTTAATTTTATCGTATTAATTTGATAATCTATAATTTTAAATATTACATTTCCCTTATAATCAATTTCTATCTTTTTTTCTTTTGATATTCTTGATATTTCAATTATTAAAGTATCATTCAAATTAATAGGTTCTTCATTACTAAAAATATATTGTAAAGCATATTCTTTATTAAAAGTTAATTTTAAATTTAATTGAATTAAATAATCAACTATAATATCAAAACCATTTGAAAAAACACTAAATTCTTTATTTTGATAATAATATATTCCTTGAATTCCAAGAAAATCTTGATTGATTGTGATTTTATCTTCTTCAACATTTATAAAGGTATAAGCCCCAGTCCCATCTACTTTATTTGGAATTTCATTCAATAAAATATTTCCATCTTCTGTTATAGTATATCCTATAAAAATATTTTTTATTTTTGATAAATCTCTTGTGTCAATTAACCAATAATTTTCCATTAATAATTATTTATTTTTTGATTATTAAAAATAATTTCTTTTTTTATGTAATTGTTATATTTCCTAATTATTTTAATTTATTATAAATAATCTTATATAATAAGAAAATAATAAATCATTTGCAATTTATGAAAAAAAGATTTAAATTGAATTTAAAAATTTTTGAATGATAATATTTGATAATAGAATATTCAATGGATTAAATGAAATATATTGTGTTTTTTTAAATTTAAAAATTTAAATTTATTTCATCAAAAGTCAATTAACTTCAAACAAAAATTAGATAAAAATATTAGATATGAATGAATAAAAGATTTGAAGATTTATAGATAGAATATAGTAAAATAAAAAAATGAAAAAATTGAAAAAAATAAAAATTTGAATTTAAATTTAATAAATAAAAAAATAATTCAAAAACTAAGAAGATTATCCAATCAAATTAAAGAAAAAAATAAAAAATATATTAAAGAAAAAAATTAGAAAAAAAAATAAAAATCAAATGGGAAAGAGAGCTAGTAATAGAACCACACCAGCAAAATCATCAGTGAAAAAATCTGCAAGAAAATCATCAAGAAAATCAGGAAAAAAATCATTAACAAAATCATCAGCAAAAAAATCAACTGCTAAATCAGGAAAAAAATCAACTTTAAAAGTTATTGAAGAAGAACCTGTTGTTGAAGAAGTTAAAGATGATACTACTACACCTGTTAAAACTTCAGGGAAAAAAGAAAGGAAAACTCCTGCATCTAAAGTTAAGAGTAGTGTTAAAAAAAGTAGTGGAAAAAAAAGTATAAAAAGCTCTTCTAAAAAATCTGGAAGAAATAGCGGGAAAAATAAATAATATATTTATTTATTATTTATCATAAAAACATATTATTATTTTTTAATTCAAATTTTTTTTTTTTGAAGCAATTTAATTTATTTATTTATTGAATCTTCAAAATTGTTTTAATAGAATTAGAGATACAAAAAAGGTTTATTTATTTATTATTTTTAAAAAAGAGTTTCTTTTCCTGAAATTTAATGTCTTTATCATATATACCAAAAATTAGTTTATTCCTTTCATTAAGAATATATTATTTTCTTCTTAAACACATATTCCAAAACATTTAAAATTAAATTAAACAAAATAAATAATATCAAATCATTATTTTTTAATGTTTTAAAGTTTATTCTACTTGCTATTAATTTAAATTCATTTACTTATATTTTATGGAGAACTTTTTCTTCAGTTTTTTTTAAGAGGATTTCATTCTGCATAATTTCTTTTTTCAACTTTTTTCTTCATATTTCAAAATAGAATATAACACATATTAAAAATTGAAATAAGGAGATAAAAGATAAATTATCATTATGAATAAAGATTGTTGAGTAGAGATAATACTTTTAAAAAATATATTATTCAGCAATATAATAAAAAATTAACTTTTATGATAAACAATACAATTTAGGCATCAATACCATATTAATAACAAAAGCAAATAATAGAATAAGTTAAATCATAATAAAAAAAAGGAAGGAAATATATTTTATTTTTTTAGCAAATAAATTACTAGTAAATTAGAGATGTAAATAATTATTTAAATTGAATGAATTAATGATTCATAAATTCATTTTTTTCATTCTTTTCTTAAATTTTACTTCTATCAATTCTTCTGGCATATAAAATATATTTCATAATAATAAAAGAATTTAGTAATTATCCTTTCTTGTAGGATTAAATATATAATTATTTATTTATTATTTATATTTTTAAAACATTTATTTTAAAATCTTTTCTATTTGATTTTTCCTTTTATTATTAAAATAAATATTTCATTGTTTTGAGAAGAGAAAAATTGCTAAAATTATTTATAATAATTCTTTAATATTAAATAATATATTTTAGTTTAACAACAGTGACTCATTAAAAAAATAACTAATAATTTTATTATTTTATTTAAATTTTTTTAAAATTAAAAAAAATATTAAGAAGGTAATTTTCAATTATTTCTTTTGAATTATTAATATTTAATTAAAAATATCTCCCTGAAAAGTTAATTTTTAAAGGAAAAAAATAAATTTTTAATAGAGCGAACAAAATATATAAACTTAAAATTTTAATTTTTGATAATATAAAATAATAACACAATCAAGGAAAAACAAAAACTAAAATATTTTTAAATTTCGATAAATTTTTGTAATACATTATATTATAAATAAATATTATTTTGCTTGTTAAAGACACAATTTTAAACCACATCTAATTCTTTGAATCAATCTAATTTCTAAATTTATTCTCTTTTAAAATTTTATTGAATTTTTCCTATTCTAAAATTTCAATTTTAAGGCCAAATTTGAGTTTTTGGTTGACTGTGACAAATAATTATTAGTGATATATAAACTAAATATTTGAAAATAAAACATATTAGTGATTTGTAATCATAATTTATTTTTTTAAATGAATTCAATCAAACTTCTATTTTTTTATGTTGTTTTTATTCAAAATGTTTTTTTTTGGTTTTGAAATTTTGCAATTACTGAAAATTCAAATATAGTAATAAATATTTTTTAAATATTATAGTTTAAAAGTATTTCAATATTTACTTAAATATTTTTTTAGTAGATTTATTTTTGATTAAGATAAAAAAATTTTCACCAAAATTATTTTTTATTTTCATTCATTGTTTTTATAATTATTTTAAATAAATTATCTGGACTATCATTGCAATTTTTAATAGATTCTAAAAAAAGACAATAATCAAAACAATTTTCTAATTTTTTTCCTTCAAAATCACAATTAGGTAAAAATAATTTTTCTAACTGCTCACATCCATTAAATATATAACTTAAATCTTTAACTTTCTCAAAATTTAAATTTCTTAAATCTAATACTTTTAAAGAAGAACATTCAAAAAACATAAATTTCATGTCAGTTACATTTTTTGAGTTAAAATCATCAAAACTAATAAAATTTAGGGATACACAATAATAACACATTAAACTCATATCATTAATTTGCTCTGAATTAAATTTAGAAAAATCCAATGAAATTAAGTTAGAACATTGATAAAATAATCTACTTAAACTTTGAATTATATTATTTTTAAAATCAAATTTAAAAGTATATTTTCCTTCTTTTTGAAAATTATAATAATTTGTGAAATTTATTTTTGTATTATTTAAATATACTTCACAAGAATTATTATTATTATTATAATTTATTATTCTTATTTCCTTATTTAAATCTTTTTCTTCAATATTAAATTCTGAAATAATATAATTTGGATTTTCTTTTGGAATATAATCATCAATTTTAAAATTAAATTTTTTTTTTTCTTCTTTTTTTTCTTCTTCTTCTTTTTTAATATCTTCTAAATTAATTAATTCAGGTTTAAAAATGCAATCAACAAAATCAGTTTTAGGAATACCAACTATTTCATCTAAATTATTAACTTTTTCTTCTTTTATTAATTCTTCTTTATATTTCCCTAAATATAATAAATTAAGAGAATAATATTCAGTTTGATCTTTTAAATATTTTTTTTGAATACTTTTAACTTCAAAACAACTAAATGGAAAAAATAATATTTCACTTTCCTTCTCATAATAAGAGATTGGTGATATATCTACATTAGATACAAGCTCTTCATCGTAATTTTCTCCTTTTTTAATTTTAAAAAGAACCAAACTTTCATTAGGAGACAAATGTTCTTTATTTCTTTCAATATAACCCAACGCTATCATTTTATTTAAACTTGTTGAAAAAAAAGGTTTGCAATAGCAAATCAAATTAGGAAATTTTTTATTTGTATCTTTTTCTTCTAATCGTTTTTTGATAGATGAAATTTCTGAATTATATATTTTTGAACCTCTATATAATTTTTTATCAAAAACATTGGAAATGACTTTTAATTTCAATCCATAATATAAAAACTTCAAATAAGTAAAATATTCTTTTATTAATTTACCTTTACCTTTTAAAGAAGTATTTAAATCTTTATAAAAGAAAGATTCAAAAGTATAAATTCTTAACCAATATTTAATTAAAACTTCATTTGGAATCTCATTTTTATTTGATAAAAGTTGATTAACTATTTCTCTTATTTCTTTATTATCTGAAAATTTATTTAAAAGAAATTTATTGAATTCATTGATCTCGTCTTGATTTGGTTTTGAAATTAAATCTTGATATGTTATTGGTAATACTAATTGCTTTTTGTTGTCAATAAATTCAAAAGTAAATAACTCTTTATTTTTTGGATAAACTGTTATTGGAGTTTTATTTATTTCATAAGATTCTGAAATTGAGATAATATCATAGAATGAGTTTAAATCATTAATTATGAAATCTTTAGTAAAAAATGCACATTTAAAATTTTCTATTTGTTTATAAGTTTTTTTTTCTTTTTTATTGTTTAAAATAACAATTTTAATCAAAGAATAAAAATTTGATACATTCTTTTCTATAAGCTCAAAAAATTTTTCCAAATTAATATCTAATAATAACACTATAATTTCTATAAATCTAGATGATAATATTTCCCCAATGGCAACTTCAATATTATTATAAATATATAATTTCTTAACATTATTTTTTTGAAAAAAGTTAGTTATATTTTTAATTATGTTATCATTCATCCTTACATTATTAAATATTATTATATATTTTATGTTGTTTTTTTTTAAAATATAAATTTTATCTTCGATAGTGGAATTCCTTTTTTTTCCAGAATGAGTCTCACCCATTTTTAGTGTTATTTTTTAATTAAAAAATTATCATAATGAATGATATAAAAATATTTAATCCGATTTATTAGAAAAAAATAAATTAAAAAACAAATATAAAATTATAAAAAAAGAATAGAAAATCACATATATATAAATTCAAAGTAATAATAATTTATCTCTTTATGTATTTTAACTGAACAAAATTTTTTTGAATAATTATAAATGATATTTCAAAATAAGTTTTTATCTTTTTTTTAAATGAATTGAAAGATGAATTAAAATGATTATTATTATCTAAATATTTTTTAACAAAATTTAATGGTATTTTGCATTCTTCTTAACTTCCAAAAGATTATAAGGAGTTAAAATTTCTAATCATTCATTTTGTAATTAATAGATTTTCCAAATGATATAATTAAATAAATAAATAAAATTCTTTTTTATGATATGATTATTCAAAAAAATCCCATAATTTTTCATCATTTGGGATTTAAGACTTTATAAAAACTTATTTAATAATATTTCATATTTTCAAATTAATAAAAAAAATTTTATAAATGAGGATTTATGGATATTGAACCACTAATTACAATATTTATATAATTATTATTATAGTTATAGATTTTCATTCCTTCATTTAAAAATACTTATTTAAAAGAAAAATAATATATTTTACTTAAAATAATATATTACATTAATTTTAGATGGAAAAAAAACGTTTATTTTTTTTTGAAAATATATTATTAAAATAAAAGAAAATAAATCATTATTAGCATAAGAATTAGTTTTTTAAATATAAATGAAAAGAACATTTTTACTTCTTATAAATAAGATATTAAATATTTTGATTTTAAAAATTAATAATTAAAGAAATAGTTCCATTTGGAAAAGGGGTATACTATTATTAAAAAAAGCGGTAAAGCAAAAAAGTTTTTCAAAAATTTCATAAAATTTCCATAAATAAGATTCAATTATGTGAAATTGCAAATTGAAAAATTGAAAAATTTATATAAAATATAAAACAATAATAACGTTCTAATATATTAAACTAATTTGGTATATTTAATTTAAAATTTTACATTCAATAAAAAGGAAAACATCTAATAAACTATTATCAAATATTAAAAGAAAATTAAAGATTGGAAAATTATTTTTGAAGATGAAATGATTCTAAAAGTGAAATGCTTGTTAATTCATTTACAAATATATTATATAAGTTGAAATTATTACAAGTTTTTTAAGAATGGCATTAAATCGGGAAAAAACTTATTATAATTTTAGAGAATTAACAGAACATTTGGAATATCATAAAGATGAATTAAAACAATATTATAAAATTAGTGAATGAACAAATCCAAACAAGAACAATAACAAATAGATATTTAGAAAATGAAAAGAAAAATTTTTTTTATGAATAATTTGTAGAAATAAATCAAATTACTTCTCTTTTAAATAATATGATATATAAGGCAAAATATTTCTTCAAGGTAAAAATTGAAGATTTCTATCAAATTTGAAATTGCATTTTTTAAATTACACGAATAACATTAGATTTACCATTCGGTAAAATAGATATTAATTAAAAAATATTTCCAAAGCTAAAACTTGATTTAATAAAGAGAACCCTTTAAAAAAGGATTATCAAATTCTTGCATATAAAAATAAATATTGAAATGGATTTATAATAATAAAACAAACATATATAAGAAGCACAGAAGAAAAATTACTTTACAAAAAATAAAAGTAAAGAACCTAAATACTGAATTATAATATAATTCATTCTCTATTTTATATATACCAATGAAATTGAAGAATATCACAGAGAACAAACAATTTAAATAGGAGAATAAATTATTACTGGTGAATTATTTATATAATTCTTTTTGATTTCTAAAAATTTTTTTTATTATGGAATAAAAATAAAATTTTTTTTTTATTATCCAAAGATTAAATATTAGTATTCAAATTTTTTTATTTTTTTAAAAAAAAGATAAACCTTTGAAACTAAACAAAAGTAATTATTAAATTTATAATCTATATTATAATTAATTAAAATTATTATTTTTCTTTACCAATTCCTTTAAAAAATTTTAAAAAAAAAGAAGATTCAACTAATAATAAAGAACATATTTCAATCATAAATAAATTTTATTACTAACTATATTTTAAAGAATTTCCAAATATAGATGAAGCAGAATCTTTAGAAAATATAATAAGTCAATATAAAAGAATAAAAGAATGTAATTATTAAGGAATAATTGAATAATATGAAAATGAAATAATTGGAGCTATAATAGAAGTTTATTTTGGAGAATGTAATTGTGGTTTAATAGAATTTGTTATTGTAATTCCAAAGAAAAGAAAAATACATATAGAAAGTAAATTAATTTCATTTTTGATTAATTATTAAATGAAAATTCAATAATTTATTATAATAATTTAAAAAATTGTTTTATTATTGCTTTTTTGAATGTGAAATCTATATGAAGTTAATTAAGATATTAGAAATATATGTATATCAAGAAGTTAATTTTAGAATAAAAAAATGCTTGTGAATTGAATTTTAAATTTTATCAAGCTTCACTTGAAGAAAGTAAAAACCTTTATGTTATTATTATTAATTAAATTTAATTTTTAATAGAAGAATTAAAACAATTAAAGTTATTTATTTTTTAGATTTTTCAAGTGCAATCAATAAAATATTCATGAAAATTTGGAATTATTGAAAGTGAAAAATAAGTTAAAAAATATGAATGAAATTCTTTTTATAAAATGATATAAGGTTTTTTAATTAATTATTTATGAAGTGAATTTATTTTAATTTGTTTTGAAAAACTTGAGTTTAAAATAATATTATAAAATTAATTTAAGTGTTGAATTAAATATATTTATTCTTTTATAATAAAAAAAATTATAAAAAAGGAAAAGAAATAAAAATTTTATAAATTATATTATAATCTGAATAAACTGTTCACTCAATGAAATTATGAAAATTCTTTATTTGTATTTATAAATTATATATATACATTTTAATTTGGGAATTTCAATTTTTTTAATTATAAAAAAATTTTGATTTTAAAAATAAAATTCCCAATTCAAATATTTTATGGTATTAAAAATAAAAAATATTTAAATTTAATTATTTAAATTTTTGTAACACTAAATAATATATTAATTATTATAAGGTTAAGAAATTAAACCTTCAAACATTGATTTATTTTGAGAATCAATTGATATATCACCCCTACTTTGATAACTTTGCTGAAGACTATTAAAACTCATATCAATATTTTTTTCAGAATTAATCTCTCCAATTCTAAACAACTGTCTAAAATATGGATTATAAAAAATAAAAAAATTTTTTTTTGAATAAAATGTATTTAATATCTCTAAAATTTTAGAAATATCTTTTTTTTCATTTATAATTTTAATAATTTGACTTAAACTTTCATTTAAATTTCCGAATCTAATATTTGAATTTGCTTGAATTATTTGATTACAATTTTGCCTTAATTCATTTAAATTTAAAGTACTATTTAATTGAGTACCTTCAATTTTAATAGAATATTCATTATTTCTTATTTTAGATTTTAATGATAAAGATAATTTCATATTTGTTTTTTCACTAAAAATCGATGAATCAAAATCAGTTCCTTCATAATTATCTAAAGAAAAAAATTCTTCTAAAATTAAATTATCTAAAGATTCAGCTTCAAACAATAGAATTTTTTTTAAGAATAATTTAAAAAAAGTATTATCATAAAAGAATAAATCATTAACAATGATTTCTAGATAATTTTGTAAATAATTTGTTTTTTCATAATCTTTTTCTTTTAAATCTAATATATTTTGTGAATTTTGTAAGAATTGTTTAAGTTGAATAAAAATATCAACATTACTATAAGTATCCTTATTAAAAAAACTAATTAATTGTTTAATATTTATATCAATTCTATAATCATTATTTTTATAAATAAATTCAGAAACAATATTCTCATCATCCACTTTTAAAATATTAATTCTGATTATTAAATCATTATTACTAATAATATAAACAATAAAATTAATAAATTTAATTAAATCTTCTTGACTGAATTTACTAATATTTGATTTAAGTTGAGATAAAGATAAAACACTAGAATGACTTTTAAAAGAATAATTCTTATTTTTTTTTTCATAATGTTCTCTAATTCCTTCAATTAAATTTTCATCATGAATATCACAAAAATGAAAAAATTCGTTTACAAAAGAAGGAAAATTTGTCATTATCATTATATAAGTTTTTTGTAATTCTTTTAATTGATTTTCATTCATTTGATTTTGTTCAAAAATTCTTGTCATTGATTTTAAATTTTCAATCAATTCATTTGATATATTTAAATAATATTCATCTCCGTTTTCAAAATTATTAATAATTGTATTATTTAATTGAATTAGATCTTTTAATTGCTTTTTAATAGTATAACCTTTATTTTGATTTAATATAAGATGAAATCTTAAAATTGGAGTAGTTTTTTCGTTTAAATTGTCTTTTTTATCATTAATAGGAACTAAAACATTATTTTTAATTTCAAAAGTATCATTTTTAATTTCTGTGATTGTTAATTCAATAGAACATATTTGTTTTTCAATATCATCAGAACTTAAAGAAAGTTGTTCATCTTGTAACATATATTGATTTTCATCATTATCATTAGGTTTAAAAAGTCCTAAAAGCATTAAAATAATAGAAGGAACAGATTGAATAAATAAATATACTTGTTGAGTTTTACTTAAAATATATTGAGATTCAATATAATTTTTATTATACATTAAAAGAATATCTGAAATTAAAAATTGTAATCCATTAATTAACCAAAATAATCTAAGGCAAAGCCAATGTTGTGGAACTTTTCTTATAAATTCAAATGTTAAATTCCAACATATAATTATCCATAATATTGATAAAAAAAAAGGATATTGAAAACCTGGTTCGAATTGGATTGTTAATGATAAATAATTTATTGATATATAAAAACATAAAACAAATTTAATAAAAAATGAATTTGTCCAACGATTTTTTGCTCTTATTGGATGACCGATTCTATTAAGATTTCTATAGTCATTTATTATTAAAGCAAGCATTGGAATTATTGATATTATTATTGATATTATAATCCACTTGAATATAATTGGATAATTCATTTTTAATAATTAAAATATTTTTATTCAATATTGTTTGATTTATTTTTTTTTAAAATGGAAAATGAAATTTTGAATTTTTCTAAATTAGTTGACTCAAGTGTTAGAGGAGGAATTATCACAAATAATCAAGATATGGAAAATACTAAAGAAAAAATAACCGAATGTTCTCTTAATTTAAATAATATTAATGGTGATACGGAGCATTTTAACTTTTTTATTGACTATGAAACTTTATATAATCTGAGTTATCAAATGAAATCAATGATTAATCAAATAGATGAATCAATAAAAAACTTTGGTAAATCCTAAAAATAATTTTAAAAATATAATTTTTTATTTTTACTTATCAATTAAAAACTAGAAAAAAAATATTATTAATTAATTTAATAAATCTCTAGTTATTTTCATATTATCATTTAAATTTCAAATCATTTAAAAAAAAAATAATAATTTAAATTTGACTAAAAAAAATGACAGATTACTTTGCAAGTAATTCCAAATATATAACTAATAACTAGAAAAACCAAATATAAAAATAAAAGAACCAATAGTTCCAAAACAAATAAAAATAGCATTTGTGGGTGACTCTGGAGTAGGAAAAACATCATTAATAAATTACTCAATAGAAGATGAAGAAATATTAGATTATCCAGGATCAACAAATTTGGTAGATATCACATTTAAAAAAGTTAAATTAAGAGAAACAGCAATAATAAATTATGGTATGTGGGATTTTAGTGGAAAACAAGATTCAATAAGAATAAGAACTGAATTATATCAAGAACTTCATGCAATTGCTTATTGCTTTGATTTATCTAATAAAACTTCTTTTCAAAATCTTGAAAATTGGATTAAAGAAGTTAAAAAATATAATGGAGATAGATTAGTTCCTATTTGTATTGGAATGAAGGCTGATTTAAATAAAAATGTTGATATGAGTACTATTCAAAGTTTCTGTCAAAAAAATAAAATGAATTATTTTGAAACTTCTATTAAGGATTTGGATAGTGTTAAAAAGTTTTTTGTGGAATTTGGGAATGTTTTATTTGATTATATTAAAAAAGGAAAATAATTAATTTTTTATGTTATTATTTTACATTTACAATTCTTTGAAATATAAAATATACTAATTTATTCTATATAAATTAATAATTTTTCTAAAAACTCAATTTTAAAATTATCATAATCTTCAAAAAAAAATGTATGTACTTCAATTACAATAGGAATATTAATATTTGTTATTGTATAAAAAGAATAAAAAATAAAAGTAGAAAGAAAATGAATATCAGATAAAACAAAAAAGATTTAATAGAAGAGAGAAATAATAATAAAATTCAATAAATAAAAAAATATAAAATAAATTTATATAACAATTTGTTTTCTATACAAACAGAATATCTAAATATAGGTGTTCAAATATATGAAACAAAGAAAATAATATATATTCCTTATTATTCTCTTCAAAGGAAAGATATATATATATGAATATTTTTTTTATACATGGAATTAGAATAGAAATTATTGTTCAAAATATACAAATTTAATTATATTTCTGCATCTATAGAAATAAATTATATATTTGATGAAATATTTATTATATTGGATGAAATATATGCTTATATTCAATTAATAAAAGTTAAATTCTTAGAATTTTATTTTTTGTTCTGGAATTATATTATGTATAATATAAAGGAGCATGAAATGCATTATCATATACTTATTCATAAAATTATTCTCCAATTTCAATTAATGTTTTGGAAATTGTACAATGAAAACTTATTCTTGGTATAAAAATAAATATACAAAATTATTTATTTAATATTTATGATTTCTTTCATCGGAGGAATTTTTTCTGAAAAACAATTAAAAGAAAACATCAAAAAATGATAACAATTAATTGTAATAATATTGAATATAAAATAATATTGTTAAAAAATGTTACTCAATTTATCAATAAAATTTTCGTTTAATTTATAAATATGGAGGAAAAGGTTAAACAATATGATATTCATAGAAGTACTTTAGATGAAAATAATATTTATAATCAACTTATTTATATAAGAGATATAGAGGACATAATTTAGATAATATAAAGGAAGATGGGATGGAAGCAATTAGAAATATACATTATACTATTTGAGGTTTTGTGATAAATAATTACTTATAAATTTAATAATTTTATTATAATTAAGAATTAAATATTTATTGAAAAATAATAAAAAAATAAATTTTGATTATTAATGAATAATCAACATTATAATAACAATATCATTAAAAAAAGAAAAAATCAAAATAAGAAAAAATTACCAAATAATAATGGAGTTAATAATATATATAAAAGCAAAAATGACTCATTTAAAAAGAATAAAAATATTAAAGAATCTAAATCATTAACATCAAGAAATAATTTTAAAAATTTGGAAAAAAGTATTCAATTATCTCCAATGAAAGATAATATAATTCAATCTAAAGATAAAAAAAATATTTGTTCAAATTCAATATTATTTCAATTAAAATATTTAATAAAGTCTTCAATGAGAAAAATGAATTCAGAAAACAAAAATTTAAATAAACAAAACCTCCAAACAAAAAACCAAAAACAAAAAATTTTAGTGATAAAAAGTTCTTTATTAAATAAAAGTATATGTTTAGGAAAATCTGATTCATATTCTGGAAATTCTTCAAACATTTCAAATAATAAAAATAATAGTTTTCAAGAAAATAATTTAGAAATAAGTTCATTTTTTAATAATAATTCAAGTTTAGATGAAAAAAAAATTAAATCTAATTATCAAAATTCATTATCTTCTTATTCAAATAAATCACGTTCTGTTATTTTATATAAAAAAGTATGTCCAATTAAAAAAAAAAATTCCTTAAAGAGTTTATATTTATATGAAAAAAATGCCTCTAATCTTATTCAATCTAAAAAAATTTATAAAAATTATATATATAATAATAATCATAAAAATAAAAATGATTTTAGCCATGATGATATTTTACCTATTAGTTGTAATAATACAAAAGATAAAACTTACAATAAAAATTCAATAAATAATAGTAGTATTAATATAGATTTCAATGAAATTAACAATGAAGATATTCATTTTGCTTTTGTTCAATTATTCCAAAAAAAAAAACAATTTTATAAAAATTTAGAATCAAAAAACAAAAATCAAGAAAATGAAGAACTTGAAATAATTAATATTCAATAATAAATAACCACTTTAATTAATTATATATTTTTTAAGTTTAAAAATTTAAAAAAAAAACAATTTTAACTAAAAAAAAAAATAAAAAAATGAGTAAATCCCTCCAAATTTTTCGTATAAAATCATGTTGGCCAACAACTTTTATAAATGGTATCCCTTTATCAGATATGTTAAACCCAGAAAATCGTATAGAAACAAAATATGATTCATTTAATAAAAGTACAATAAAATTAGATGTTCCATTAATTGATTTTATTTTTAATTTTTGTGAAGTTGCAAAACTAAGTTCAGAAACTGCTCACTCGACATTAATATTATTTGATTATTATATGGGTCATGAAAAAAATTTAAAAAAATTTGATTTTCAATTAGTTGTTATGACTTGTATTTTTCTATGTTCTAAAATGTGGGATATAAGACCAATTTCTCTTAGTATTTTACATAAAATTAGTGATCATATATATAATAATTCTATGGTATTAAATTGTGAAAAATATTTATTAAATTTATTTAATTTTGATATTTTTATTAGAGATAATTTACTTATTGATAGAGTTGGTTTGTATCTAGAAAATATTAGAAATTTTATGGAGGAAAATGATTTTGTTAAATTTACTTTATTATGTGAAAATTTAGTAAATTTAATATTTGAAGATTATAAAATTATTAAAAAGTATAATTTAGATTTATTAAGTGCTAGTTTAATTCAAGCTGGATTTGTTATTGGAACAAAAAGAGAAGGAAAATTACCTATTACAATCAAATTATCTATTATTTCTGGAGTTGATGAAAATGAAGTGATGAAACTTTCTAAAAAAATTATTAAATTCGTTCTTGGAAAAGAAATTTACAAACAATTTAATTTTTAATCATATAATTTTTTTCATTGTTGTGTATGATTTTTTTCTTTCTTCACAAAAATTATTTAATTATTTTGAAGAATGATTGGTTTATATTTTTTATTTGAAAATAACATATTAAAAAATGTGTTAATGTACATTGAAATAAAGAAAATTTTCTAATTTTAATTATCGATTTGAATTTAATTATATATAAATAGAAATTATTTTACAAAAATTATTAAATATTTTTTGCATCAAATTTTCATCAAATGAATACTTGTTCGTCATTATGAATTAATTATAATTATTTTTTTATATTTAATATTATTCATTTTTTTAAATCAAAATTAATAATAATTCTATATTTAATAACACTTTCTTTATATTTTTTTGATTTTTTTGTTATAAAAAAATATTTTATATTTTCATTTTTATTAAATTAATATTAAAACAAAAATGTCAAAGAATAATGCAATATTTGATTCAATAGCAAGTAAATTAACTGAACATACAAAAAAAGATGTTTTAATTCCAACATATAGATATATAAATAAAGATAAAAATTTATATATTCTTTTCCTATTAAAACATTCAACAGAAATAAATCCTTTTAAAGAAATGGATTTTTATTTTTCTATAACCTTAAATGAAAATTATCCTAATTCTGAACCTTATGTCAGATGTCTTTCTAATTTTTGCAATCCTACACTTTTTGATAATAGAAATCTTAACTCAAGTATTATTAATCATAAATATATTCACAAAGAAATAGATGATTATTTTAAACCAATTGAAGAAATAATTTCAAATTTACCAAAATTTATTAAAAAAGTAAAAGAAAATACTGATAATGATATTTTAATTTATTATGGTGATTATATAATTGATGATATTTATGATTTAAATGATTTTCTAGTTAATTCTCAAATCAATTTTTTTAGAGTAGAACAAATTTTAAAAAATAAAAGTATTCAAAGATATGTTGTATTAACTGAAATATATTTTTTATTTTTTGATCCAGTTCCAGATTCAAAGAATTTAGCAAAATTATTGTTTATTGGAGATATTAGACAATTGACAGATAGAAAAATAAAAAAAACAGAAAGTGAAAAACAAAGCATTTTATGTTTTTCATATTTTGGAAAAAATGAAAATGAATTTAATTTTGAATTTTTAATGGAAAATGAATTGTTGACTGAAATGTTAAATGAAACCGATAAAAAAATTAAATATCTTCAAAAGCAATATAAATTTTTTGCTCAAAATGAAAATGAAGTTTTTAATGAAAATGAATTTGAAAATGAAATTGAAAATAAAAGTATTAATGAAGTAAATGAATTAATTGATAAATATAAAAAAGAAATTAAAGAAAAAAAATCTTTAAAATTATTAAAAATATTAAAAATTTTATATAAAAAAATTGAAACAGAGGAAAGTTTAAAAAAAATAGAAGAAATTGATAACGAAATACAACAATTAGAAAAAATAGAAAATTCAAAATATTTATTTAAAGTAAGTAAATCATATGCTGATGAAGAGCATTAATTAATTATTTTAAAAAAAAACTATTTTAATTTTCATCATATTTAAAATAAATATTGAATTATTTTAATTGAGAAAAAAATAAATGATTTATTTATTTATTAATTAATAACTATTTTAAAAAAAAAAGAAATAAAAAAAATAAATAAATTAAATTAAAATGTCTTGTTCCAATGAAAATGATTTTGAAGAAGAAGAAAATTCAGATCAATATGATATTGAAGATAATTTTTCTACTATTCAATCAATGTTTGAACAAGCATTAGTATCAAAAAATATAGAAAAAGATTTTCAAAATGTAATTGATTTAAGTGAAAATTTAGAAAAAGGAAAATATTGGAAATATATGTCTTATGAAGAATTAACCATATATTTTTTTAAAAAAAAAGTTATTGATAAATTTTTTAAATATTTTGAAAAATTATTTGAATGTAATTTAACTATTGATTATTTTAATAAAAATAGTTCTTTAAAAAAAATTTTTACCTATTTAAAAATATATTCTTTAAATGAATTAACAAATTTAATAAATAATTGTTTTCAAATTTTAAGAAGAATAAATCATACAAAAATAATAATGGAAATATTTGAGATTCTTAAAGAAAAAAAGTATCACTATGAATTTATCAAAGACACTATTTTCTTTTATATTATTAAACCAAAAAATGTATATCTTCCAAAATTCTATTATAATGAATCTGATGTTAATATTTCTTTGAAAATTGAAAAAATCCAAATAATTCATATAAATAACAGAAATATGTTATATAAAGGCTTATTTGATTTTGATTCAAATAAATTAATATTTTTTTTAGGAGAAATATATGCAATATTTTTTAGAAATTTTATTACTTTTTATAGTTTAGATTCAAAGCAAATTTCAAAATTTCATGAAATTAATATGATATTGTTTTGTCAATTGATTGATAAAAATTTCGGATTTTATTCTGTGAAAAATGGTATCGTTTTTTTTGATTTAGAAAAAGTCGAAAAAAAATTTTTATTATTATTTAGCATTATTCATATTCAGTTGACAAACGATAAACGTATTTTTTGTTTAAATTATGGTTTTTCAAAATATGTTTTGAATATTTTGTCACAGAGCTCAAATAATAATTACCAAATTCAAATTAAAATAGAATTATCAGTTTATGGTAAAATGATTAATGAATCTGATAATGAAAATTTCTCTTATTATAAATATTTTGATTTATTTCATGATAAAATTTTTTCTGAAAACAATGAAGAAACTTATATCATGAGTATAACAGATAACAAAATTCTTTCATTTAATAATTTTAAATTTATTGAATTAGATGATTATTATGTTTTGAAAATAGGTATTAAATTTATTATATTGAATAAAATATTTTTCATAACAAAAAAATTGATTTATAAAGAAATTAAAAATATTTATGGTGGAAAAAATAATACTTTAATTGAAATAAATCAACCAGGAATATTTTTAATATATAAATGTCCTGAATTTAATTTAATTCAAAAAATAAGTTATAAAAGTCTTCAATATTCCTTGGATTATTCTAAAATAAAGGATGAAGATTTAACAGAGATTCAAAAAACATTCGATCAAAAGCAAAAATATATTTATATAAAAAATAAAAACATAGTGAATCTATTTTATGTTGAATTAAATAAAAATCAATACTTTCGAATAAATAAATTTGATATAAATTTAAAATAAAATTAAATTGTTTTCAAAAAAAAAATAAGAATTTTATTTAATTATTTTTAAATTTAAAATTAAATATTAGTAATGCTCCAAAATGAAAATATTACAAAAAACTGTGAGACTCCAAAATTTTCAGTATTAAATGAATCATTTATTAACAATAGTAATTTTCTTTTAGTAAAAGATGATAAGAAATTAGAATTAAATAGAAGTTTTAGTGTTGATTATATTGATACCAGTGATAAAATAATTTATGTTAAATTTATGAGAAATAAAAAAAAAAAAAAAATAAAAAAAGAAAACAAAACAGAATTATGTAAAAAAAATATTTTAATGTCTCCAATAAATAATTTGTATAAAAAGCAATTAAATTATGTTACATCTCTTAGTAAAATAAAAAAAGATTTTTCAACTTTAAATGCAAAATTTGATTATATATATAAATTACTTTTAAACAAAAATTTAAAAAATAATTGGAAAAATCAATTTGAATTAATTTGTGAAAAAATGAATTTAAATTTAGAGGATATTAAATATAATTTAAACTTTAAAACAAATAATCCAATTCAAAGTTATTTATTTACAATAGATAAATTTTGGATTATATTAATTCAATATATAGGAACTCAAAAAAATTTAAAAAATTTTACGTTTGAAAAATTCATTTTAATCTTAAAAATTACAAATAAATATGTTAAATCTTTAAGTATAATTATTGATATGATTTTTTTAATTCCTGAGAGTATTATAAATAAAATAACAAAAACTGAAATGTTAACATTTTGTAATAAAGAATCAATTATTTTTTCAAAAAAAAATGAAATGAATTTAACAAAAAAAGATATTATCAAAAAAATTTTTTCTTCGAAATATACTTCAAAATTTTTTATATCATTAACTAATTTTTCTTACATTTGTCCAAAATATTGCACTTCTTTAAATGCAACAAAAAGTAAAAAACAATATGACAAAAGTTCAAAGGTTTTACTTAATAATAATAATAATAAAACTCAGATTCAACAAAATACAAAACATATTTTAAATAAATTAATAGAAGGAATAAAAATAGAATAAGAATTTAATGATAAAGAAAACATTGATTTTAAATTAAATCAATATTACTAAATTTAATATTTCTATTTTATTCATTTAAAATATTCATTTATATTATTGAAGAATTATATAAAATAACAAATATTTTTTTATTCAATTTCTTGATGATTATTTGGAATAGATTTAATAACAATTTTACCATCTTTCTTAGATATAATAATTTTACTTTTATAAGGATTATTTGATTCAATATTCTCATCTTCATTTTCATTAACATTATTTTGATCATTTAATTGTTTAGTATTATTAGTATTATTATTATTCATATTTTTATTATTATTCGAAATTACATTTATATTATTATTATTTATAATAGAATTATTTTGATTTAATATTGGTGAAATTAAATTTTTTCTAAGATAAGTTTCTTTAATTTCATTATTTGTTATTGACATATCATTATTTAATATAGGTGAAAAATTATCTAATTTAAATTGTGGAAGATCATCTTTAATTAAGTCACTATGATTACTAAATAAACTTGGAGTTTGGGTTAATCCTTTATATAAGTTAATAGGACTATTTTGACTCAAATTAAGCTCATTTAAACTATTCATTATTGTTGGAGTTTCAATTTTATTAAAATAATTAAAATTTTGATTTTCTGTTTTTTGATTTATAATATCATTTTTTTTTTCATTTTTCATTTTACGCATTGAACTAACTTGAAAAATTTGATTTTTTTCAATTTGATTATTCATATTTTGTTGAATTGGAGACTGGGTAGATATTTGAATTTCTCTATAAGAACTTAAAGGAAAAGAATTTTTTTTTTGAGTTGACATTAAATTTTCATTTAATTGAACATTATCTTGATTAATATATGTATTATCTTGAATATTATTCTTTTTCATATCATTATCTTCCACATTATTATTTTCTTTTTTATTTTCTTTTTCCAAATTAAAATCAACATTTTTAATTGGAATTTCTATATTTTCCTCTTGAATTTGAGCGTTCACATTTTTATTAGTAATATCAAAATTTTTTTGATTATTTCCTTCGGATTCAGTACTATCATCATTATTATTAAAATTTAAATTATTACTATTATTATTATTTTCATTATTATTATTATTATCATTATTATTATTATTATTTTTATTATTTTTATTATTTCTTCCAGATTTAACTGAAAAAATTGGTGTATCATTATTTGTTAGAAAATTATCTTCTTCTTTATTTTTTGGTTTTAAACTTTCTATTTTTTTTTTAATCATTTCATCTGTTAATATATCTTTATATGAATTATCTCTTAAATAATAATCTTCATTTTGTTTATTACTATTAGCTATTTGTTCTTTTATTTTTGACATTTGATTTTTTTTTAATTTTTCTCTAGTTTCTCTATCAATTCCAACATATTTTGTCCAACTTGATTCATAATCATCATCCAACTCAAAATTTGAAACATTATTTTTTTGAAATTCTCTTTTTCTTTTATTATTTAAATTAACATTATTTAAATTATTTACATCCATATCAGATAATCCACAATAATATAACCATCCCATTTCAACATCTTTGTCTTTATTTTGCATATTTTTTTTTAAAAATGTATTTTCTGAATTTTGAGTTTCATATCTTTGATCAATTTCTTTTTCATCATATTGAATTAAATTTTCATTGAATAATTTTTTATACTATATTTTAAATAAATTATCGTTACATCTTTCAAATTATAATTTTCAACAATATTATTTTCAAATCCTTTTGATAAATATTTAAATATAAAATGTTTTGAAGTTTTTGTAGAAGAAAAAACTATATATTTATTTTCTGGATTTACTATTGTTAATAGAGCTTCTGAATCTGAAAGAATACAAATTTCCATTAATTTTTTTAGAATCTCTTTTTTGTAATTTTGAAAGTTAATTTGTTTATGTGATTTAATTCCGAAGGAATCATTGTACATTATTAAATAAATCAATTAAACTTTATATAAATTATTTTTTTAATTAATTACATCTATATTTATTTAAAGATTCTCATTGAACGTTTTATTTTCCTATGTAAAAAATATTTATTTAATAAATCATTTTGGGATAAAAATTTTGTTATTTTATTTCTTTTAAATTTAAAAATAAATAAATATATACTAAAAATATAAAAAAAATTTTTATTTAAATAAAATTTCTATCTTAGAAATTTAACTAAAGAAGTTAATATATTTTATTATAGTCTAACAAATTTCATTAATATTTAAGATTTAAAAAATAATATAAAAATTAATTAATTAGAAAATTAAAAAATATGTCAACCATTCATTTGGGAGATAAAATAAAAGATAGAATTTATATTGAATTTGAAAAGAGGTTAAATCCAAATATAATATTAATTCTCTCTGAAAAATTAAATTATTATAGAATAAAAGAAAATATAACTCATAAACATTACATTCAAATAATGGAAGAATTATTCCCGGAAAGAAATAATATTTTTTCAAATTTATTTGAATTAATATTTAATAGATTTAAAATAATAAAATGTTGGATGATAGGAAATAAAGAATCTTTTTATATAACAAAATTAACAAAAGAAGATATAGTTAATATATATAATTTAACATGTGGATTAACAATATATATGAAATGTGAATATAAAGAAAAAATAAGAGTATTATTTAAATTAACTGATATTGATGATGATGGTTTAATTAATAAAAATGAATTAATTAAATTAATTTCTACTGTAAATTATATTTTTTCTGAAGAAGAATCACCAATTCATACTGGATCTTCGGTTTTAACTCAATCAATAACAACTTTAAAAATAAAAGAAGCAAAAAATTTATTATTTTTAACTCCTGGTAATTTAAAAGAAAAATTTGAAAAAGATTCTTATATTGATTTTTCAACTTTTTATTCTTCATTAATTAAAATAAAAGGGTATAAATTTAAAATTATTCCATGTTTTATTAATATGAAAACAAGTTTAAATACACAAAAAAAAGAAAAAACCTTAACTGTGAAAAAAAGGAATAAAGAAGATTTTTTAAATGTTACAAGTGAAATTATTCACCATATAGATCCTAGAATAAAAAAGAATAAATTTTCATTATCAATGACAAATATTTTTTCAAAAGACAAAAAAAAAGAATTAGAAATGCATAAAAATTATGGTACAATAAATTTATTTAAAACACCTAAAATTTCAATTAGATTAAAAAGAAGAAATTCAATTGATTTAACAAATTGTTGTTCAAATTTCAAAAAATTTCCTCTTTTACTTAAAAAAAATAATTATGAAAAATATAAATTAAATATTAATTTTGAAAAAATTCAAAATATTGAAGCAAAACCTCATATAATTGAATTTGAAGAAAGAAAAAATGATATTTTTTATGGAAATAATTTTAATAATATAATTTTATATAATAAAGATTATAATAAAAATAGAAGTGATTCTAAGACTTCTGTTTATAAATCTTTTAATCAAACAATTAAAGAAATTAACTGTGAATTAGGAAGAACTAGTTTTGGGGAAGAGGTAAATGAAAAAGATATGATTAAACTTGAAAAACAAATTAAAATTGATGGGATTAAAATGAAAAATTATTTTAAAAAAAATAACCAAATAAACCAAGATTCTATAAATTATAATTTTTATAAATATAAGAGATTAAGGAAAAATAAATCAATGTAAAGTTTGTAAAGTAATTAATAAAAAATTTCCTATAAACTTTAAACTTATTCTGTATAAAAAATAAATAATCATATAAACATAAATAAAATATAAATAAAACTTCAAACCAAGATTCTAGTTAAAGAAACAAATTATTTTTGAAAAAAATTATTATTTTTTTGAAAAATAAATAAATTATTTAAACCAAGATTATATTTTTTCATATATATTTTTTTTTAGGGAAAAATTAAGTTTTCAATTAAATTTTATAACTTTTTTTAATAAAAAATTAATTAATAAAATTTTTAAAAATATTTAATCTGAAAAATCAGTTAAAAAATATAAATATTCACTTAACAAATGAGTTCTTCCAGAGTTTTTGCTGATGGAAATACAAATATAAATCAAAAGAAAATTTTTTTAGAAAATTTAAACAAAAAATTAATAAATGACGAATTTCAATCAACTCAAAAAAAAAGTTTCATTAAATTAAATAATTCTTCATCAATATCAAGTAAAAAGAATTCCAAATTAATAAATGGAAAAATAATTACTTTTAATAATTTAAGGGGAAAATTTTCTGAGGAATCAAAAATATCAAATGAAAAAAAAGAATATGTAAAATTTGAATATTCCCTTTCAGAAGATCAAAGTTCAATTTCTTCAGAAATAAAAAATATAAATGAAAATAAAAATTCAAGTGAAAAAATAACATTTCCATTTATAAAAAAGAAAACTACATTAAGTGATATAAGAAAAGCAAATTTATATGATTCAAAGGGAAATTCATCTTATAAATTAAATTATCAAGATTTTAATTTAGTTTATAATTGTTTTGCTGAATTCAAATGTAGTACTCCAATACATAAATTTCTTCCTTATTGTTATAAAGATGATGAAAATTATAAAATAAGATTATGTCAATTTATTAAAGATGGAAAATTTGAAAATTCAAGAAGTTTAGGAGGAAAATATTTTGATTATATAAAAAATGAAGTAAAATTCAACAAAAATATTATCAAAAGAAATTCTTTTATAAATGACAACGATTATTTTATTAATAAAAGAAAGAAAAAAATATTTTCATCAAATAAAGTTTATATAAGTGAGAAATTGTTTTTTAAAACTAAAATAATTAATGGGTGTAATATAAATGATAAAAATAATATAGTGAAATTTGCAATTTTTTTTGATAGAGATATTGGATTTAATAAAAAATGGCAGAAAAAATTAAAAGAAACTGATATGGATGATGATGTTGAAAGTGACAATGAAACTTTGAAATATGCTTTTGATAGAGTATATGAAGATATTGATGAAGGTATTGATTGTTTTACTAGGAACAAATGTAAATTGAGAAATTTTAAATATTTAAAAAAACTTTAAAATAAATGTTTTATCTTTTATATTGTATATTGATAATCTATTTTTTTGATTATATAATTTATAAATTAATATATTTAACATAATTTTAGTTATTTATTTTATTTTAGTTCTTTTAGTTAACTCTTAGAAAATTTTGAATTTTCCTTAAAATTTGGTATTTAAGTAAACCAAAAAAATTTATTGATTAAAAAACAAAAAACTAACAACAACAAATACAATTTAAAAAACAACGAATAAAAAAGAAAAATTGTTGATTTATTTGACAAAATAATGGGATAGGAGAAATTTAAAGATGGAATATTTATTTTATCTCAAAAAGTAAAGTTAAATTTGGAAGGCAATTTTTTTTATATTCAAATACAAATTGATAAAGGATTAATTATTTAAATATTTTTTTTATAAAAAATAAAAATGAAAAAGGGAAATTCATTTATTCAAATTAAAAGAAACAAAGAAAATACAAATAATAGCTCAATTTTAAACAAGACTGAAAATAATAATGTTAATAAAAAAAGAAATAATTCAATTTGTTTTTATAAAAAAATATTATTTCCTTTTTCTCAAATAAAAAATAATAAATATGGAACTTCATCAATAGGGTTTTTTTATGATGAAAATAATAATAAATTAGAAGAAATTGAAAGGAAAAATTATTTTTTTCCAAATAAGAAAAAAGAAGTGATAAGTATAAACAATATCAATTATGAATTAAAACAAATGAACAAAAAAAACATTAAACAAAATAAAAATTATGAAAACGTTAAATATATTTACAAACAAATATTTAATAAAATATTTCCAGTTCACAAAGAAGAGTTAATAAATAATAAATTAAATTTACTTTATGCTGAAGATGAAAACAAATTCAATGAAAGAGTTAAAAAATTAAATTTATATTTATATAATAAAGGAAGACAAACAATAAATATTGCAAAAGAAAAAAAACAAGTTGATGAACAAATAGCTGAAATAAAAGCCAAAATTATTTTTATGAGAGGAGTTTCAAATTATTCATATCCAAAATATATAATACATAAAATTCAAAGAAAAATTCATTATAATAAAGAAAATTCACAAAAAAAAGATTTTTTTCCTCCTGTTGAAAAAATAAATAAAATAAAATTAAATAAAAATAAAAGTTTCACAAACCATTTATATCAGTCAATTAATATTATAAATTATAAAAAATATTAATGTAAAAATTTATTTTATTTATTAAACTAATATATTTTATTTAATATTGAAAAAATCATAGATAAAAATTATTAGCAATTGTTTTCCTAGAATAAGGACTAACATAATTTTTTTTAAATTCTTTTGTTTTTTTTGCATTATAACTATTTTTTTTATCATATTGAGTGTTTATCATTTTTTCAATATTATCTTTAGATAAATTTTGTCTCATAGATCTTTTAAAATCATTAGAATTAATAAAATTAGATTCTCCCCATAATTTAAATTTATTCCCAATAATAGGTAATTTATATATAAAATCTCTTTTAGAACTTATTCCAGGAGGAGAATCATCATATTTAGAAACTTCATTATGACTTTTTTTCATTTTTATTTCAGGTAAATAAACATCATTATTATTATTTTTCCCAACAGTTTTAATATTAATAAGTTGTGGGGATTCATCTATTTTAATAAAAGAAGAATCATTCATACTCATAATCATAGCATTATTTAAATTTTGTCTAAAATTAATTAATGACATTTTACTTAATTTTAATTCTTGTTCAACTAAATCTTTAAAATAAACATGAGATAAACATTGTTTAGCAGTATATCTTTTATTAGCATCATAAATAAGCATATTTTTAATTAAATCAATACATTCATTAGATACATGTCTTAAATATTGTTTAAATCCAGTACCTTTTTGATAATCAAAATCAAAATCTTCACTATGGGCAGAATATTGAACTAGCCTTTGATATAATTCATTACTTGGAGAGCCTATAATTTCATTAATTTTATTAACCTGATCAATTTCATTATCACCAGGAAATAAAGGAGCTAAAGTTAACATTTCAAAAAAGACACAACCTAAACCCCAAATATCCATTTTATAATTATAATATCCATCAGTTAATAAACATTCTGGTGATCGATACCATCTAGTACTAATATATTCTGTGAATGGAGGTTTATTATATATTCCTTTACAAGAACCTAAATCTGCTAATTTAACATTATCATCTCTTAATAATATATTTTCTGGTTTTATATCACGATGAAATATACCATTTCTATGCATAAAATCTAATGATTTTAATACTTGATATATCCAATTTTTTACTCTTTTTTCTGGAAGAAATTGTTTTCTATCTTTTATTGCTTCATATAAATTTTTTTCCATTAATTCAAATACTAAAGCTAATTTCCCAGTTGGTTCATCACTATAATAAATTTATATAATATATATATTTTACTATAATACTTCCAAAAGTTTTATTATGTTTTTATGGGTTGATAATCTTTTTAATGCTCGAACTTCTGCTAAATTATTTACTGCTTCTATATTTTTATAATTTTCTTTCATGCATTTTATTGCTACAAATTCTCCTGTCTTTAAAGATTGGGCTTTGAAAACTTCAGAAAATGTCCCTTCTCCTAATTTTTTAATTAGTCTATATTCTTTTTTTAATTTTAAAAAAATGAATTTTACTATTATTCATTTTATTTTTTTATTTATTTTGATAAATAACTTTTTATTATTATTATTTATTAGAAGGTTATAAATGTTGTTTCTTTATTATAAATTTATAATTATTTTATATATAAATATAGAGATAAAATATTAAAAGGTTTGAATTTAGATAATAGTTTATGTAATAAAATTTAAAACGAAAAAATTAATGTTATTAATTCAATAAAAATTAAAATCAAATAAATTTTCTTATAATTTGAATTTTTATTAAAAATTAAATAAAAAAATGCAAAATAATTTATTTAATCAAAATAAGTTAGATGTTGGACAATTAGAAGAATATATAAATTATGCAGTTCAAAATGGAAGATATAAACCAACATTTTATCCAGCTTCAAATCACAATCCAGATAATTTAACTGGAAAAATTGGACAAGAATTTAAAGGAGTAAGAAATGCAAATGCATATTTTAGTAAAAAATATATTGGATATCCACAACCAATTGATAAATATTATATTGAACATAGAAATAATTTTAATGATTTTTATTTTCTTGGAAAAGATTATAATCCTTTTCAAGAATATAAAAATCAATTAAATCCTTCGTTCAATAATGAAAATAAATACCAAAATTATATTAATAATTCTTTTATAAACAATAATTATTATTTTAATAATTTAAGGTATAATAATAGTAAAGATAGTGACAACCAAATTTCTTTTTTTTCAAAGAACAATAATTTTGATTTAGAAAAATATAAAAGAAGAATTATGGAAAAAGAAAAATATTTATTTTATAATTCTAAAATTTTTCAAAAGAATAAAAATAATAATTTAAAAAAGAATAAGAGTTTCAGTGTAATAATGACTCCTAAGATAAAATTAGAAAACTATTGTATTGATAATTGTAATAATAATAAAAATTTTACAAAAAAAAATATTCAATATGGTGAAAATGGAGATAATCCTTGTAAAATTATTTTATAATTTAATAGATTCTGAAAAAAATTATAATATAGGGAAAAGCAGTCTTAATATAAATCCAATTTTATATCCTGTGAATAATTATCATTTTAAAATGAAATAAAAGAAAATAGTAAAGAAATATTTTAATAAGGATTTTTTACATTGTAATTCATTTTTTGTTAGTTTAAAGAATATTTGATTAAAAATAATATATAAATCTATTTAAAATAATTAAATAAATAACTCAAATTAAAACATCAGTCGTAAGTAATAAAAGTAAAACAGCAACTAAAATTAAAATAATTCCAAAAATTATAATCCAAAATTTGCAATTCATCCAAAAAGTTTCTTTTTTTAAACTTTCAGAATTTTTTTTAAATTGAGAAGCATCATTTTTCAAATTATCAGATTTAATTTCTAATTGTTTAACATCTTCTACATTATTAACCATATTTTTAATATTTTCTTTCACTTCATTTTTTATTTCATTAACATCATTTTGAATTTCAGAGACTTTATCGATTTTTTTATAATTTTGATATTCATTAATTAATTTATTTAAAGATTGTTTTCCTTGAGAATTTAATGTATTTGTTTTTTCATTAACCATTAAAGGAATTTTTTCTTCAGAAATTGAATCAATTAATTTATAAACTATTCTTTCAGGATAATTTTCTAATACTAAAATTAAAAAAAGATATGATGGTGAAATAACTGTATAATAATAGCATTCACCTTTAGAATTTATTTTATTTCTTCCTCCTATATTTAAATTTTCCTTTTTTTTTAACATTTTTGAAAAAAGGGCATTTATTTCCTTATTTGATTCTTGAGATGAACTTAAAGAAAATTCTCCTATTATGTTCTCAGTATCTATATCTCCAATTATTAAATTTTTTATATTTATTTCGGACATTTATTGTATATGATTTTTATTTAATTTTTATTTTGAATTTAAATAAAAATAAGTTTTTAGATTGATTTCATTTGATTTAAAAGTTTATAAATAATAAATAACTCATTATATTTTTATCAAAATTTTATGAATTTCATTTTTCATCATTCTTTCCTTTTTTTATTAATCAAAAGATGAAATCTTCAATGTGTGATTGTTTAACAATGACTTCAAATTCTTTTAATAACATTTATAAGCTTAAATTCAAAATAAAATTTAATTTATTTTCATACATAAATTCAATTCTTTCTTTTTCAATTTCTTTTTTATTTTAAATTAATATAATTATAATATCTTTAATGTCTTTTTAAAAAGAAAGGAATATATAAATGAAAAATCAATTTTTTATAAAAATGATAATGCTTTAAGTTATTCAAATAACTTAAAAGAAGAATGGATATATAAATTATGAAATTTGTGTTTATCCTGAATTAAATGAAAAAATATTTTTTATATCTTTTAAAATTTATTAGTCCAAATAATGAAATTAATTATTTATTAATTGGTTTTAAAATATATTATTTTTCTTTTAAATAAATTTTTTTATGTTTAACTGGGAAAGAGTTTTATTGAAAGATTTTCTTAAAATTAATTACTTTCGTTTATTATATTATAGATTAATTGAAATAAAATCTACAATAATATTTAAAATAATTTAATAAAACTTAAATCTATGTCTTTATCCATTGTAACATTGACAAAAAATAAAATAGTAATTATGAAAGCAATAATTGATGAAATTGTGTAATATATAAATTTAATTTTATAAAAGAAACTAATTCTACTTGTTGAATTATAATTTTCTTTATGATTTCCAATAATTAATGAAAAAGAATAATTTTTTGAATATAAAGAATAAATATTATAAATAATACTAATCCCAGATATTAAAAGATATACCCAATTATTTGAAATTATTGATAAAAAGAAGGATGCAATATTAAAATATAATTCTAATTTAAAATACTATTTTTTTATTGTTATATGATTTTACATTTTTCATATGATTACTTGTTTTTTCTAAATATTCATCTTTTCTTTGATATTCATCTATTTCAGAAAACTAATTTTAAAAAGGTATTTACTATTATAATTGTCATCATTGTCATTCCTATATTCGAATAAAAAAATAAAAAATCAAAAATTATCATTACCAATAATTAACAAAAATAATCATCAAAATAAGAAAAAATGAAAATAAATAAAAATAAAAAATTCATAAAAAAGTAATTAAAATTTTAAATAATGCTATTTATTATATATCAAAGAATCTTAAAAAAAATTTATAAATATTTGATTCAAAAATATATTCAATGTAATTAAATTTATTCTGACACTTAAAAAGGAAAAAAAAAATAATAAAAATATATATTTATCATTTGAATTTAATAAAAATATTAAATAAATGAATATATCTCATAAAAATTTATCAAATAATTGCTTATCAAACAGCAAAATTCAATATTATCAAAAAATAATGTCAAAATATTCAATAGCATTTACAAAGATTCAAAAAGACAAAAAATTTTTTGTTAAATATAGAAAACATGTTTTAGATTGGTTATTTTCATATGATTTAGAAACAAGAATGATAATTTGTTGTGTAGAGAATAAAAGATATACAAATATAATGAATAAATTATATATGAGTCATAAAGATAATAAAAACACAAAATTTATAATAAAAGAAGAAAAAGAAGATTCTTTAAAAGATAATGAAAATATATCTTTTTTTTATTCTAAATCAAATGAAGAAACTCCTCAAAATTTAATATTAGAAGGTTTTTTAAATGAAATAAAATTTTATCAATGTGAATCACCTATAAAAAATTTAGATAATTATTCAAATTATTTTACATTAAGTGAAAGTGTTTTAAATGATAGAGAATTATTTCAAAATTATTTTGGAAAAATAAGCAATGAACAATATTTTACTGTTCCAATTAAAGTTCCAACAAAATTTTCAAATTTCCAATTACCAGAATGGATTTGTGAGCATAATTCTTCAAATAATATTGGAACATATTTTACAATAAGTGAATATTTTTGTGGTTTATTTGAACAAGTTATTTCAGTCAGATTTATAACAAGTTATAGTAATAAAAATATAGATGATATTTTATCAAGTTGTTATTTAAAAGAACTATTTGATAAAAGTAAAATTATGATAAATTATTTAAATAGAATTAGTGATTATAAATTTTATTATTTTAAAATTGGTGAATTAATTGAAGAAATATATGAAAATAAAGATTTAGAAAATTTTATTCAAAAATATTCAACAATTGATACTGATAATATTTCTGGTTGGTTTTCTAATCCTTTATATTTTAATAAAAATCATAGTTTAGAGGGAATTAAAAATGATGTTGAAAAATATTTTGGATTTGATAAAATGAGTAATGAAGAATTAATTAAAATGATTACTTTATTCCATATTAAAAAATTATTTACTTATGATGATTTTTTATGTAGAGGAATTTTCGAAAAAATTTATAATGATTATACTCAAAAAATTACTGATGATTTAATAACTAATAATGATTTAGATGAGAATAAAAAGAAAAATAAAAAGAAAAAGAAAAAAAAAAAAGAAAAAAAAAAAGAAGAAAAAGAAATGAATTTAGCTAAAATTACATTTATTTTAAAAGATTTTATTTTTGATTTAATTAATATTAGTGTAGAAAAAAGTTTGGAAAAAGAAAACAATAAAGTTATAAATGAAAAAAATAATGAAAATAATAGATTTAAAAATTATTCAAAAAAGAAAAAGAAAAAAATAAAAAAAAATAAATTTTTCCTATTTGATACTATTAAAAAAGACAAAAAAAAATTAGATAAAAACAATAATATTCAACAAAATGATTTAAAAATAGAATCAAATGAAAAAAAAGAAATAAATCAAGATAATAACTTAAATAATATTAATAAAGAGGAAAAAATTCAAGAATATTCTCCAAAGAATAAAGAAATAATTTCTTCATTTTCAGAAATTAAAATTGAAAAATTAAATAATACAAATAACATTAATTTTTTATCTTCAATACCTTCTCATATAAATTCATTAACTATTTCTTCATCAAATAATTCTTCAACTAGTAGTGATTCAGTAAAAAATAGTCAAATCAGTATTTTTAATTTAAATAATAATTTTAATAATAATTTTTTATATGAAAGTCAATTTCTGTTACATCATAATCCTTTGATTTATCTTTTTGATAATTTAAATAATGATATTTCAAATTTAATCTCAGAACAAGAAGTTTTATTAGATTATCTTCATCAAATAAAAATAATAATATATGAATTTTTAAAAGAAATTACAAATAAAATTTATCCTAATTCAAAATTAGAAATTTATGGTTCAAGTTTATATAAATTAGATATTGAATGTTCTGATCTTGATTTATGTATTTCATCAAAAGAAAAAATTTGTTTTTCATTATTAATAAAAGAACTAACTAATAATTATTTTAATATTTTTGATAATATTTTTCCAATACTTTCAGCTTCAGTTCCAGTAATAAAATTAATAATTAATCCTTTAAAATTAAATAATGAACAAATCAATTCCATATATAATAAAATTCATTATAGTGAATATTATAAAAATTATATTTTTGATAAAAAAGAAATAGATAAAATTAGAATTGATATAACTATAAATTCAATAAATCATAAACAAATAAATTTTATTCAAAAGTCTTTAATAAATTATCCTTATATTAAGGATGTTATAAAAATTTTAAAAAGATGTTTGTATGAAAAAAATATGAATCAAACATATAAAGGAGGAATGAGTTCATATGTTCTATTTCTTTTAATTTATTCTTTTACAAAATGGAATGTTATAACTAATAATAAAATTGATTCTCGTGGAGAATTATTAATTGATTTTTTATTTTATTATACTACAGTTATAGATTTCAATCAAATTTTAATTAATGCAAAATTAAATAATCCTTTTATATTTTGTTATAATTTAGAAAGTATTCCAACAATTTTAGATCCTGTTACAATGAATAATGCTGCTAAAAGCGTCTTTAAAATTTTTGATATTATTCAAATTTTTAATATTATTTATAGGGATATTTACTTAATTAATAAGAAAATAAGTGAAGATTCCTCTAATGAAAAAAAGAAGAATATTATTAAAATTCTATTTGAAAATTTGTTGAACAAGAAAAATCATTATTGATTTTTTATTTTCTAATTTATATTTAAATTAAAAGATGTAGAATGTATATAATAATTCATATATAATATAATTAATTATTTTATAAATTATTATGATAATATAAACAATTTAAATGAAGAATTTTATTATTTTAATTTATAAATACTTCAATAATTGATTTAATATTAAATGAATTATGCAAGTCAATTGAAAATTTAAATTTTAAAATTTTTTTCATACAATATATAATCATCAAATATCAACTTCTTCGATGACATAATTCCCTTACTTTCTTGAGATTCCCATGATTCCTAACACAAAAGATTTTAAATTTTGAAATATATTTTTTTATTAAAAAAGGAGAGTAAAATTCTCAAGAATTTCAAAATGTTAAGACATTTAAAAAGGCAGACAGAATAAATAATAATTATATATTATTTGGATGAAGGAAAATTAATTGTTTTAAAAATTTTTTATGGAATTTAAAAAATTATAAAATTATTTTCCCAGTCCTATAAATTCAATAAATTTATTTTTAATTATAAATTAAAATAGATTTTTAAATTTAGATTTAATAATTATTTAAGAATAATATCAAATAAAGTCAATCAATTAATTTTTGTTAAATTTATTTTACTAATCAAGTTAAAATTATAAAATTTTTTAAAACATAATTTCCAAATAAACAAAAAAATTTACGTTAAATAATAGTTATAGTGGTGCTAGTACCACTTCTTTTAATTTTATTTCCTAGATTTTTTTGTTTAATATAACAAAAAGCTTTATTAATTCTTACAGATCCTTTTCCAATTAATTGAGAATTATATTTTAAATTCCTTAAAATTCCAAAAATGACAACATTACCTACAACAATACAATAAAAAATTGCTATAATATTAAATAAATTAATTTGTGATTGGAAATTTTTTTTAATATTATCTTCATCATTCATAAATCCAGAATAAACTAATTCTTGAACAATATTAATAACAAAACTTAAAGTAGTTTCCATTAATTGAAATTCATTATCTATTACTTTTTTAATTAATTCTTCTTGACTATATTGCTTCTTACCTAGTAAATAATCATTATAAGTATTCAATATTTTTTGAAAAATAGCATCTAATGCAATTAATAAACCATCAGTCACTAATTTTGATTCTTTTTCTGTTTCTAAAATAAATAAACATTTCAAATTTATACCACAAATTTTTTCTCTTATTGAGGTTTCATTCCAAGGAACTTTTAACATAGAATATAAATCATTTGTTTCTTTAAAATCTTTTATTCTTTGATTTAAAATTTTTTGATTATTCACAGAAATTTCATTTAAAATTATTGAATAATTATTAAAAACTGTTTCTCTACCGTTGTTTTGAGAAATTAATAAAACTCTTAATGAATTATAATAATAATAGGCTAAAGTATATTTATAAGTTAATTGACCAAAATCTGAAAAAATGTTTTTTATATCTTTGATATAAGAAAATGAATATTCAATTTTTAGGAAAAAATAAATCACAATTAAACTCAGGAAAATTCCTATTAAAATATAAAAATATTTTATTTTTCTTATTCCAGGATTTTTCATATAAATCAATATTTTTGATGTTGTAACAGATTCTATTTCTTCTTCTGTATTATTCTCTTCTATATTTATATTACTTTTTAAATTTTGAATTGTTGAACTTTGATTATTATTCATAGAAATTTTTTTTTCTGTTGGAGCTCTTTTTAATCTTGAAAAATTTTTTGTAGATGAATTTTTTTTTGATATATTATTTAATAAACTTTCTCCAGTATTTGATTCTTTAAATATACTATTTTTTTTTCCATTTAAATTTATTAATATATTTGAACTTTTTAATTTTGCAGTTGATTTTTTTGAAAAAGTTTTGTGTGTTTCTGTTCTAGAATTATTACCGTTGAGAGTTTCATATATGTCTGTATTATACCTTTTTAAATTTTTAAAATTAAAATAGTTAGACAAGCTTATAAAATCTTCTATTTTTTTTTTTATTATATAATTATCTATTTGATTTTTAAAAGAGTAATCTCCTTCTTGTGTAAAATCTATAAACATATTCAAAACATTTAAAAAAATTGTTCTATTTTCTGAATTAAGAAAGACAACCACAAAAATGAAAAAAATCAAATAAATCACAATTCCAGAAATTTCTAAAATTAAATAAATATGACTTTTCTTATTGGAAAAATATTCAAAGCAATTTTCAAGAGAAATTTGAAAAGAATTGAAATAATATTTAAATTCAGTTTCATAATTTGCCATTAAAAAAAAAGATTCAACACCAAAAGAAGATCTAACTTCATTTTCTAAATTAATTAAATATTTATCAAATATAATCATATCAACATCATATTTAATATTTTCATCATCATCAAAAGAACCTAAATTATAAGCATATCTAAAAGCATATTGAGCTTGAGAGAGATAATCTGATTTGTAAACCTTATTTTCATAATTAATTTGAATTTTACTAAAATTCCTTTCTTCTAATAATTCTTTATATTCTTCACCAATAATATTTTTATGTTTAACATAATATTCATAAAATAAGTGAAAAGATTCATCATAAATTAATGAATTATTTATAATTAAATTTTTATAATCTTCAATTGTGTTTTTATCGTTTGTCCAAAAATCTGAAAATTTAAATGATAAAGATAAAATTGATGAAAAAATTATTAATAATTTATCTCTTTGATAATAATTATAAAATAGACATTTAAAAATCCAATGTGCAGTTATTATCATATTATTTTGAATATATATTATAATAATATATATTACAAGGGAAAACATTAGTAAAATCACAAGAATAAAATTTAATAATTCAAATTTTTTAAATTCTTTAATTTCAACTCTATTTTCTACTTCTTTTTTATCGTGTTTTTCTTCAATATTCTCAGGCTGAGATAAAGATAATTCATTAGTTGGAGTGGGATAAATAACAGAAATTTTTTCTTTAATTGAAACTTTTTTAAAATAATTTTTTTTTCCACTTATGTTATTATTCATAGATACTGTAAGAGTGTTTGAAATATTATTTTGAGTTAAATTCATTTTACTCGAATGATTAAAAAAACTAGGATGACTTATTTTTTTATGTGGTAAAATAGGTAAATTAGTATTACTAAATAAATCAAAATTATATGAACTCCTTTTTATAGGAGAAATTATTGTATTTGATATTTCAGTAAGATTAAAAAAAAAATATGGAGTATCATATAATATTTTTAAATTTATTTTTATTAAAAAAAAATTTTGCTTTTCTTCTTCAAAATCTCCCACAATAGGATTGGGTGAAGGTGAAATTGATTTTTTAAACTTTAAAAGAGATTCATTTAATTTTTTATAATATTCATCATATAATTCAACACCGTTAAATTTAGTTAAAATTTTTAATAAATTTTGAATAACAACATTCTTATTTCTTTTTATTTCAGGATGATTATAATTTATTTTTTCAAAAGATTTTTTAGTATAAATATTTTCAACATCATTTCTAGATTTAATTAAAATTTCATTAAAACTTCCATTATTATTAATATTTTCTTTATAATGAGTTTCTAAATCAGATAATAATTTAAATTTAACTTCTTCTCCAATATAACCTCTATTGGGTCTAAATAAACCTTTTGAAAAATATTCATTTGCATTAACTTCTAAACAATGTTTAATTTCTTTTGCCTTCTTTTCTTCTCTATGAAAAGTTTTATCTAAATAATGCTGACTAATTTCAAATAAATCAAGTAAATTTATATCAAATTTTTTAATAATTTTCATTCCTAAAGCATAATTTGTATCAAAATTATTACTTATAGAAATAACACTACCATTTTGATTTAATATAAAATTATATTTATTTTCTTCAGGTCTAAAAATAATATTGGCAACAACAATTAAATTTTTATATATTCCTGGTATTGATGCACTTGTGAAAATAATAGGAAAAGATTGATTATTAACTGTAAATATCAATTTTTTTTTTTGAAAAAAAGTATTTTGTTCTGATATAACTTGTTTAATCACATCATTTTGATGAGAATCACATAATTCTTTTGGAAATAAAGCTGAAATATCTTGACCAATTAAATTTGAGTGTTTAAATCCTAATTTTGAACATAAATACTCTGCTACATAATTTATAATTAATCCTTTTGAAAAAGAAAATATAATATTATAGCCTTGATTTATATTATTATATTTCTCTTTTAATTTTTCTGATAATTTTACAAAAACCATATCTTGAATAATAGGAGAATATATATTTTTATTATTTGAAAATTGGTATATTATTGGTACTAAATTTTTAGGTATATGTCCTCCATTAAATAATTCAAAAAATATAAATAATTTGTAATAATTTTCTATGATTATTTTTCTATTAGCAAAAAATAATAAATTTGAAGTTATTCTTCTATAATAATTTATTTGAGTTTTTACTAAATTTATTATATTTGAAGTATTTTCTCCTGATAAAAATGGATTTTCAATATTATTAATTTCTCCTGTATCTGAATATCTATTTATTTTTATAGATGCTTCAAAAATTTCTTTATATTTTAAAATTTGGATGTAATTATTTGAATATTTTATAATTAATTTTTCAATTTTTTTCATTTTTTCAAAATTAAAGAAAATATTTCTAAATTTTACACTTGCTTCTAAATGATGGTAATTTTGAATATTAAAAGATTTAATATATTTTTGAGATAAACAATAAATCCTTATTGTTTTTACAATTGATAATTGTTCAACATTAAAATGAAGATAAGTTTGAAGAATTGAATAACTTTTAATATAATTTTTTTTAAAAGTATAATAATATTCAGCTAATAATAAAGATAAATCATAATCTAAAGTATAATCTATTTGAACAAATGATGTTTCTATTAAAAATCCCATTCTTTCAATTAAATTAGGAAGAAAATTTGTTTTAAAATTATTTCCTGAAGGAATAATTCTTATTAATTTACATTTACAATGTTCATTTTTACATTCTGATTGATGTTCAAAAAATACATTTAGAATATTTTGTGAAGTAAGATCGCCGTTTTGTTTCTGAATTAATTTTAATTTTTCAAAAATAAAATAATAAGTATCATAGACTGTTATATCTACAATTTTTACATCATTTATTTTAAATAATTCTATTTTGCATTTCTTTAAAAGATAACTTTCATTAATATGATTATATATATTCATAAGTAAAAAACAAATAAATATTTTACTTAAATTCAAAAAGATACATTCTTTTATTTTTGTAATTTTAAAATTGCTGATGTATAAAATTATTTCAATTATTGAATTTGCAAAACAAAAAGATAAAAAGAATTGAATTAAAGTATTTATTGGAGTATCAAAATTATATCTAGAAATACTAGAAAAAAATAAAATAATTAAAAGAATCATAATTAAACATATAATAATAATTTTATAAATTTTCAAATGAGCATCATCTAAATAAAGTTCCAAACACTCTATAACTATTAAATTTTGAAAAATAATTAAAATAACACATCTATTTCTTTCAAATTTATCTCTAAATGGATGATTATCATAAGGAAAAATTAAATTAATTACTTGATCATAAATAAATGTACAATAAATTGTAAAAATAATAGCACATGTATTTAAAATAGCAAAAATTATACATATTGAATTTGGATATTTTTTTTTAATAATAAAAGTATTTGGAAGAAAAATAATAAAATAAATATAAAATAAAAATTCAATAAAAATTGGACTACAAAGTAATTCAAAATAAAATATCCCTTTAATAGCTTTTGATAAAGAAATTGTTTCAACTCTTTTTTTATATTTAATTCTAAGATATAATTTTATTAGTAAAAAAGAGTAGATTATTTTTTTTGAGATAATTGCAATACAAATAATAAAATAATGTGTTTGATTTAAATTAAAAACTTCACAAATTTTATGAAAAGTAATTGTCCTAAATATATCAGTTAATTCAACTTTATTTTCTCTATCTTTTTTTGAAAAATCGAAATTACTTGTTAATATCAATAATCCATTAAATTTTATTAATTCCATTAAAACATAAAAAGTAACACTTTGAATTATATCTGACTTTAACATTAATATTATTGATATAATTGGACTTAATTTTCTGTGTACACTTTTGACTATTTGGACATATGGGTTTATTTCCATTTTTATCAATAATTTTTTAAAAACAAAATTTAATATTTTTAATATAAAGTAAAATTAATTTGATTAATATTTTTTTTTGTTAAAAAATTTAGATTAATTTAACTTTAAAAAATTAATTGGATAATTCCAAAATTTTTTTTTTAATTTATTTTATTTCATTATTTTTAAATTCTTCCTTTTGCTTTTTTAATTGATTAATGACATTAATACTTGCATCATATTTATAACATTGAACTGAAAGTTCTTTTTTTCTTTCAATTATTTTTTGTTTTAAATTACTTATTTCATTTTGAATAGAAATAAATTGTTCGTTTAAATTGGATAATAATCCATGTACATTCATTTCATTAACTGTTCTTGGTTTATTTATATTGATATCTGAATTTTCAATTTCTTCAAAATCATCTTTTGTTAAGGAAATATTTGTTAATGGGCAATTACCAAAATTTTCTATGTAATTCATAATCAAATTTTTATCGAAAATATATCCTGTTTTAATACATATAACTGGGTTGGATGTTATTTTTCCTGAAAGTGAACATATATTATATGACATTTAATTTAATATTGCAATTAATTTAAAAAAATAAATTAATTTTTACTTTATATTCAGAAATTACAATAATTATTTGGAAATATTATATTTTTAAGTATATTAAAGGAGAAAATCTTATATTGAATGGAATAAATTTATTATTTCAGATTAATCTACTTTTTAATTGCTTTTCATAAATAAAATATCAAAAAATGTTTAAATCAATCATAATTTATTTTAAGTTGCAAAAAGGGTAACACCTGAAATTAAATAAAATTATTGCTTATGGTGATAATTTTATATTAATATTAAAGTGATTTATCAATTTTTAATTAAAATTTCAAATTTTGAAAAATATTTTTCTGGTTTTTTAAAATATATTAAATATCAAAAAATAAAACTCCAAATTCTTATCCTTTATATATAAGAAAAACAAATAATTGAACAATCATTTTATTCAACAATATAAACTATAATTAAGCAATATAAATTATTTAAATTAAATTATAATTATCATTTTTATAAAATTGTAACTCTTCCTTCAAAAATATTCCTATATTTTCAATTAAACATATTCCATAAGTATCAAAATTGAATATAGCCATTTCTTGTCCTAACAATAAATTAATGCTTGATTAAATCTACATTTTTCTCCATATAAATCATTTTGATGAAATAACAAATCAAGTCATTATTATCAAAATGAGTATTTTTTTCATTTCAAAATTTATAAATGTGCTCCAGAAGATATATAAATTTTTGTTCTTTATTTCAAAATTTGGAGACGAATACGAGAGATAATATCCATTCTAAAAGGTATTAATTATTATTTATATTTTCAATTTTAATCCATTATTTTATAATTTTATCACTAAAAATATATTATAAAATTTTATTTTCATCTTTATATTTAACATATTTAATCAAATCAGTATGAAGATCTTCTATCTACTATATTATATTTCAATTAACCAAATCATAAATCATGATTGACTGATCATCTGAGAAGAAAGAATAGTACTAAAAGGATAAGTTATCACAAAATATTTCCTATTTATATCTAAAAAATGATATATACATTTTGTAAATTTAAATTTATATAATATAAGGAATTATATATATCATAAAAAAATAAATTATAATTTAAAAAAAATAAAGACTTATAATTACAAAAATCAACACATAAAATAGTATATTGATAATGTTATCAATTTTTTAATTGTTGGACTTTTTTAAAATAAAAAATTATTTTATCTTTAATAATATTAATATTTCATTTTCCTAATATAGATTATTATAAATTATTGATATTTTTAAATAATATTTAAATACTTTGGTTAACTTCTCCAGAAAAATAATTATATTCATCTTCAACTTCGTTAACTCTTCTTTTTCTTTTAATATCTCTAACTTGGAAAATTATAATTAATAATAAAAATATAACTAAAAAAGGTAAAAATAACAAATAAAAAGGAAATCTAGTTATATTTTTTTTTTTGTCATAAAATCCAATTGCTGATTTATCAATGTCAAAAACAAATAAATAATTTTTTAAAAAAGGTAATCCTAATTTCCATCTTTTAAATTTTTCAGATTTTTCAAATGCAACTAATAAATATAATTTTCCATTAATTTCTTTAAACAAATCTTTATAATCTAAAACAAATTCATAATTAAATTCATTTGATTTAAATTTAATTTTTGGAAAATTTTTAAAACTAACATCTTTATCACAAACATAAAAAGTATGATTATTTCTATATTTAGTATAATTAACATATTCTTGGCATTTATTTATATTTCTTTTAATAAAAGTTTCATCTAATTTTTTCTTATAATCTAAAGGAGCAATAATTAAATTATTTTCATATTCTAAATAACAAGTAGTTGAGCCTTTAAATTCATCATTATCAAAAAAAATTTTATAAAAATATAAATTCCAATACATATATTCAAATTCCATTATTGCATTATTCCATTTTAAATCTTTTTCTTCATATTCTGTGTTATTATAAACATGAGGATAATTCCCAATAATTATTTCACCTTCATTTTTATTGAAAAATTCAACACTGAAAACGTTATGAGTTATATTTTTCTTTGATTTTAAAGCTTGAATGAAATTTACTTTTCTATCTTCTAATTCATCATAAAAATTGAATCCTAAATAAGAAGGATATTCAAGATTTGAATTTATTGCTACTACTGTAGGTAATTTCTCTATTTTGATTTCATTATTTGTGATATTATTAAAATAAAATGTTTCAATTGAATAATAGCCATAATTAAAATAACTAAAATATTCATCTGGAACTTGAGAATATGAATAAAAAGATTTTGAAGATTCTCTTGAATAAAAATTTGAGTTTTCTTTTTTATCTACTATAAAATATTCATAAGCTGAGAAAATAATATATGTTTTTATTGTTTTTTGTGGTGTTCCTACTGTTAGAGATGTAATTAAATTTGAAGAATAAAATGATGCAAAATTTGACTCTATATTATTGGTATATGCTAAAGGAAGAGTGTCGAATTTTAATCTTATTATATTACAATAGATTTGGATTACAGAATGTAAATATAAGAAAAAATTTATCATATTAATTATTTATTTTAATATATAAATTTTTAAAGAAAATTATATTTATTTATTTTCTCTATTAAATAATATTTAAATAATTAGATTGATAAAAATTATATTATTTCAAATCTTAATAAATAAATTTTTTCCAATATAATATACTTTTTTTATTATCAAAATTTATTTTTTATATTTTACAAAGGAAAGAAGTTTATCATCAATATATTAATCAGAAATAAAACAAATTAATAATTTAAAATTTATTTTTTAAATTTAATAAAAGAAATATATTTTTTCTGTTTTTATTGTATAAACCAAAAACATAATAAATTTACTCTTCAAAGAAAAAATCAAAATTTTTTTAAAATAATCTTTATTAACTTTGTGAATAAAAAAATATTAAAAATATTTATTTAAATAAACATATTTAATTCAATTACAATTCAACGAAAATTGTTTTTTTTTTTTTAATTATTTATATAATATTTTTACATTACTTATAGAAGAAATCAGAAAATTATTTATCTCTATTATCTTATTTTTAAACATAATAAAGACATTGTATTATTTAATGGGATTTAAAAAAACTTCGGATTTAAATTATTTTTTAATTTCAAATAATTTTAAAAAATTTTAATTAAATTTTAAATTAATAAAATCATCAAAATTAATTTTAGAATAATCTAAAATTGAGATTCCTTTTTTATCTATAGAAAAATTAACTTGCCATAATTCACAATTAGATTTATAAAATTTATCAACAGCATTTTTAAATTTATCATAGCCTTTTATTAATGATTTCTTAATATCCATCTTTATTTTATTTGGTTTATATTGATATACTAATAAAATAATTCCTTTTTCTTTTTCTTTTAAACTTTCTGATAATTCTAACATATGTTTAATAAATCTATCTCCTGCAGATATTTTCCTTAATTTTTTTAATTCAATATATTTTGGAATTTTTATTCTTAATACTTCTAAAAATGATTTGACTTCTAAATAACAATTATTATTTATTATAAAATCAATTTTTGAATTTCCTAATTTTATTTCTCTTTTAATGTTTTTTATATTTTTTATTATTCTATCAAATTTCCCTTCTTTTAAAAAATATTCTACGTATCTATTAGATGCAATTAAATTAATACCAATCCAATTTTTATTCGTTTTATTAGGTTTATCTAAAGAAATTGCTTCAACAGTATATGAAGTAGTTCTTTCAGGATTTTTACTTTTTGATAACAAACAAGGAATATTTTTAAAAATTATTCTTCCTATAGTTCCTGTTGAAGGACAATGACATTTATATTCTTTATTATTTATTTCAACAACAAAAACAAATCTACCTTTTCTCTCTTTTATTAAACCTTCGATTAATTCTTCTTCAAAAGTGAATTTTACATTTTGTTTTTTCCCCATATAATTAATTTATATCATTTTTGTGATTTATCAATTTTAAAATCTTTCTAGAAATTTTCAATTTTTCCATAATATTTATTTATTTTTAAAAAATACTTTAAAAATTTGGAATCAAATTAAATTAAAATTAAAATCTGGAAATTATCATTTTTTTACAAATTTTTTAAAAAATAAAATTAAAAATCATAAAAATAATAAATTTCCTTATTAATTAACCCTATTAAAGATGAGATTTTTACTCTTATTTAATATAGATTCTTTCTTATTCTTTAATTTATTATAATCATTATTTATATTAACATTTATTTTTTATTTTAATTATCATTTTTATTATCTTCTATTCAAATATATTATATTTGAAATTATCTATATATTGTAATTCAAAATTTATATTTTTTAAATTTAATTTACTCTTTTAAAGAATAAATTTATTATTGGAATTTATAAATTTAATTATTTATATTTCTTAGATTATTTATAATTATGAAATTATAAGGTAGCTAAAACTATTAATGAATGTGAACTGATTTATTTTTTTTATAAGAATTTTAATGAATTCAAGGATGAATTTGATTAAAGAATATTATTTAAAATATCATTATTTATATTATAAATATAGAATAATGAATATTATTTTAATAATATATATAAAATAATAATGTCAAATTTAAAAATTGTATATTTATATCTAACTCAAATATTCTACTTCAGCATTTATAAGTCTTAATAATTTTAAATCTTCGAATGTGACATCTTCTTTTTTTCTAATTTTATTATAAGAATTATAAACTGAATCAATTTCTTTTTTTCCAATACTTTTAAAAGTATATTGATCTTTTTCAAATTCATTATAAATACAATTAATTTCTTTGTTATTAATTCTAAAAGGTGGTTTAGCTAAATAATCTAAAATAAAAATTTGTTCTTTATCAAAAAGACAATATTTAAATAAATCAATTTCTTGCATTCCTTTAACATAATTAACTATTTCAAGATAATAATTAATTTTTCCATTTGCTTTACTAATCAATTGATATTTTCTTCTTTGATAATCACAAGTACATCTACATAAATAAGTAAAAAATATTGATAAAACACTTGTTGAAGGAAAATCTTTTTCTGCTTTTTCATAAGCTTTTAATTTTTTTTCTTCTTTTATATTTACTTTTTCATTTATATTACTAAGGTTATTATTTGTTTCATTAATATCATTGGTTGTATTCTTATTTGGTAAATTTGATAATCTTCTTGCATTTATATTTTCTGATTTTACACTTAGTTTTTCTTCTTCAATTATACTTGGTTTTTCTTTAATTGTTTCAAAATTATTATCTTTATTATTTATTGCTTTTCTACTTGAAGATTTATTTAAAGTATTTTCATTTTCATTTTTTATAATTGAATTTGTATCAGGATTTTCATTTTTATCAAAAAATAAAGATTTAATTTTATGATTATTTAATAATATCATTTGACTCTTTCTTCTTGATATTGTTCCTTGAGTTGTTTTTTCAATTTGAAAATCAAATTTTTTAATTAAATTCATCACATCATTATTTATTTTTTCTTTATGAAAAATATTTAAGTAATAATCCATATCATAAATTTTACTTCCTTTCATTTTAAACATATGATGAATTAATTTATTTTCAATTGCTTGTCTTTCAATAAAAGTAACAATTAAAAAGATAATTAAATATGCTTGTTCAATAACTCCACTTAATTGACCAACAAAAGAAGGAAGTTTTTGATATTTTCTTGATAAAATAATAACTTTAGAACTTGCTTTTATAATTATTTTACCTACTGTAGTTTCATTGATTTCTTCTCTTGAATTTATATAATGAAAAGAATCTTCATTTTTATCAAATGTACTATCAATTCTCTTTTTTCCATCATTAAATATTAAATGTTCATCATTTGTAAATTCTATAGTAGAAAAATCAATTTCTGTTGTCTTTAAAAAATATAAATCTAGACCTTTGTTAATATAATTTATAAAAGACGGCAAAGGATTTTTTCTATTTTGATAATCTATTCCCGTATCAATGAAAAAAAGTGTCATTTCAATTGGATATTTTTGTAATATATTCCTTAATTCTTCTAAATTATTCATTCCATATTCAGTTAAATGAATTTCAATTTGAATATATTTATAATAATTATCTGTTAACAAACCATCAAGAGTAAAATTTAATGAATTATTTAATACTGGACAAAACATTTTATCTATATTATTCATATAAAATGAGCTATTTATTATACCATTAAAATCAGAAAGAAGACAATACTTTAATTCAATTGGATAATTTTTGATTGATGTTTTTTCAATTACTTCTTTTAAAATCATTGAATAATTAAAATATTTTTCAAAATCATTTATTGCTGATGATAAATTAATTGGATATTGAATTCCGAGAGCTAAACTAAAATTTGAATCAGTTAAATTTATATAAGGTTGTGATTGAACTATTTTATTTGAATATATAAAATCAATATTTTTTCTTTTTATAAAAGGAATTCCTAAATAAATTGCAAAGAAAATTGAATAAATCAAAAATATTATTGTAGCAATACCTCCATCAATTGATCTATATTTTATTTTATTATTAATTCTGAAAGTTACTAAGATTCCAAAGATATCACAAAATCGAATAAAATTTTTCAAGCAAACCCTTTTACCCATTTTTTATATTTTAATTTTTTTTCTTTAAATATAAATATTTTTATAATTTTTTTTTAATTTTGATTTTTTAATCATTTCATGTAATTTTAATAATCAAAAAATATATTATAATTAATATAAAAATGTGGAAGATTGTAGTAAATAAATAAATTAAGTTATAATATTCATATAAAACTAAAATTTTTAAATTATTGAAAAAAAAATAATTAAAAATCTATTCCTTATTTTATTTCTTATTTTTCTTTATACAAATTAGTTTTTAAACTTATTTATCAAATTAAATAAAAATTATATTTCGTCAATGTAAAAAAAATTTAGAAATAGTTTTACTCAAAATAATATGCACTATTCATGTGTCTGATTTTAAAGAGATTTTCAGTATCATTTAGTTCATTTATAAAAGGTTTATATTTAGTTAGATATTTTCCTTCATCAGGAATAGAAAAACTATTCTCAAAATCTTTAACTAAATTGATCCAATTATCATTTTCAGAAATACAATCATTTTCATTAATTAATTTTTCTTCCTTAATTTTTTTTTCCATTTCTTTTTTTAGTTCTTCTTCTTCTTTCCACTTTTTTTTTAATTGAGGACAAATTATTAAATTTCTTGAAGAATTATAACATAAATGTTTATATTCATCTTCTGTCATTAAATCTTCAGGAATATCAGAAGAAAAAATAGGAAAATTAGGAGGAAATAAATTATTATTTCCTAATTGTAATTCTACTTGATTCCCTCCATAAATTTGAGGAATATATTGAATATTAACATATTGTTTTAATTCTTCAAATATTTCTTTTTCATCAACAAATTTGATTTTTTTCTTTGAAGAAGAACCAAAAATTGCTAAAGCACCTTTTGCACAAGATCTTAGAATAACATTCATTCCAATAATAAAGTTTCTATAAACTCTTCCTCTAAATTTAGATAATATATCCATTAATTTTTTAAAATAACCAAATTCAGTGATTCCTACTTTACTAACATCTGAAATAATTAACCAATTTTCTAATTGTCCAGGAATCATTTGATAGATAATAATATAATTTAAAAAATATGCTGTAGCTTTTTGAATATCTTCCATTTTAATTTTTATTTTTTCAACTAAATATGATATTTTAGAAGCTTTAACAATTATAATTGGTCTAAAATTTTTATCTCTCCCACACATATACATTAATCCTGAATTTAAGATTAAATTAATATTATCTGTTAATTGAAAAGGATAAAATGAATCAGTCCAATTAATTTGAGATGTAATTGTTGTTATTGTTTTTTTTATATTAAATTCTGAAGCTTGCAAAAATCTTATTGATTCAGAATCATCCCACCATAAAGGAAGTAAAATCCCTTTATTTTTTGAATTTAATTTTTTTAAATTTTCATACAGTTCTTGTAATTTATTTTTTTCATATTTTGTGTATTCTACATTTTTAAAAAGCAATCTTAAAATATCTTTTTCGTCTTTTGGGTTTATTTGAATTTGGTCTGATAATTTTGGAAAATGTAAATAAGCTTCAACTGGAAGTAAATGCATTTCATGTCTTTGTTTTAAATTGTCATTTGTTGATAAAAAATTATCTGTTTCTCTTATTGCTGAATCTAATCCTGGGTCTCTATCTGTTGTTCCTTCATTTATTAATTCATGATATTCATCTTTTAACATTAATTTTTAATTTATAAATAATTCTTCATTTATAATTCCTACTTTTTTATATTTAATATTTTTTTTACATTTCACATTCACAAAAAATTTATGTCAATTATTGTTATTCATAATTTTAATATTAATTTTTTTCAAACAAACATTCTCAACTAGATACAGAAGATACATATTTTGATTCATTACCTACAAATTATATTTATACAAATGTTTAAATATATAATATTGATACTATTAAAGTATTTAGAGAATATTTTAAATAAAAAAATAATTTGAAAAATATTTTAAAAATCTACTGTATTAAATATTAATTAATAATAAATAATTTATAACAATCCAACTATAATTATACCAAATAAAACATAATACAATAAAATCAATATTATTTTACTGATGAACAGCTTCTTCGTTTTTAATCATTTTATATCCTTTTTCAATTAAATCTAATAAATCATCTTTTTTGCTTAATAACATATTCATTTTTTCAATTCCCATTTCTTTAATCATTCCCGTAATTTTAGCAGCTTCAACAGGATGAACTTCATAAACAATTTCATAAATTGAATCTGCAATTTCATTTGAAATTTCTTCTTTTTCTTTACTATCAATTATTTCACTACTAAACATATGAACTGGAGGATCTTTAAATTGAGATTGTAATTGAAATGGATTTAAATTTTGTAAATTTCTCTGATCAATTTCTTCATATTTTTCATTTATATTTTTCTCAAATATATTTCTTCTCTCTTGAGGATATGGAAATGAAATTGGAGTTTGCATTGATTGAATATTTGGAAAATTTCCTATTATTGGTCTATAAGCATAATTATTCGGATTTCGATTTTTATAATTTTTGTTATTTTGATTTTTGTTGTTGTTGTTTGTATAATTTTTTCTTCTATTATTGTTATAATTAATATTTCTATTTGAAATTATTGGAGTTGATTGATTATTAAAGTTATTATTGTTTTGATAATCAAAATTATTATTTTTTTGATTTTTTAATCCTTCTTGATTGTTTGTAAATATCATATTTGGGAAAATGTTGGAATTTCTATTTTGAATATTTGAATAGTTTTGATTATTATTAATTGGAAATGAAGGGCTGATATTTTGAGAGAAATTATTATTATTTACATTGATATAATTTGATTTTAATTGGTTTTTATTATCAAATGAAAGAGGAATACATTCAAATTCTGGTTCTCTTGTCATACAAAATTCATTATATTTTTGCATAAAATATTCATAATCTTTTAATTTATTTATTGTAACAATTCCAGAAAATAATTCCATATTAACAGTAACATCTTTAGGAGAATATTCTTGTAACATAATTACTTTAATAAATAATCTTATTTCTTTTTCTAAATCATATTCATTTTTAATATCACTAAGAGAGTAAATTAAATTAAATTTAATTTTATATTCATTATGAGTATAATTTTGAAAAGTAAAATTTGCTCTTTTTTCTCTATCTTCTTTTTTAGAAGCATATTTTACACAAAGAGGAGATAAACCTTGAAAGGAAATTTTATTAATTTTAATATCAGAAATACATTTTGAAGTCTCTTCAAAATTTGAAAAAGTAATAAAACCAATTCCTTTACTTTTTCCATTATTATCTTTAACAACATTTGCATATTTAACATTTCCATATTTTTCAAATAATTTTTTTAAATCATCATCACAAAAATTTAAAGGAAAATTTATAACAAATAAATTTAAATTTTTTCCTTGAGAATTACTCATTGAAGGAACTAAATTTACTATATTAATTGATTTACCATAAAATTCTTTTCCATTTAAATTTTTTTTTGCTTCTTCTGCTTCATTTTCAGTGCTATAATAAATATATCCAAATCCTTTTGAAATTCCATTTTCATCGTATTCAATTTTTGCAGATTCAACTTCACCAAATTTTAAAAATATATTATAAAATTCTTTCTGTGTCATTTGACTATCAATATTTTTAACTAATAAACTTTGATTAATGTTCTTTTCTTTATTTGAATTCTTCTTTTCAAATTTACAAATTCTAATAGGTCTTCCTTTGAAATTTTGAGACAATTTTGGTATTAAAATTTCTCCATTTAATTCATGTCTTGCTTTATTTGCATATTCTTCATTTTCTAATGAAACTTGAGCCCATATATTTGATATTTTTGAATTATTTAAAGTTGCAAATTGAAAATGATAATTTTTAAATAATATTTGTAAATCTTCATATGTCGTTTCTTTTGGTAAATCTCCCACAAAAAGTAAATTTGATTTTTTTATTTCAGTTTGATTCATATTTTAGTTTAAAATTTTTATTTATATAATAAAATTTTAATTATTAATATTATTTAGAAGATATATTTAATATTTAAATAAAATTATTTAAATTAGAAAAAGATAAATATTTAATCTAATATGTCTCATTAACATTATCAGAAGGAAATTCTTTTTTGATTATTGTTCCTTGTTCATTATCTAAATAAAAAACTTGTGGATAATTTGAAATTAAAGGAATATTTATAGAAGTATTTTCATTTATAGGAATAAATAACTTTTCTCTATAAACATTAATAAATTTTTCAGATAAATTAAATTCTTCAATATAATCTTCTTTTGAATTATCTCCACAAGTGACAATATAATTTTGATTTTTTTCTTCAGGATTTTCATTACCTCCTATTAATATAATTTTATCTTTTAAATATCCAACTCCAAAAAAAGAAGGGTTAAAGTTAATATTATTTCCAAGTGTATAATTAACAATTTCCCATTTTCTATTTCTTCTTCTTAAATTACATCTTTCAATGGTATTAACAAAAGTTTGATTAAGTAAGAATCCACAAAAAGCATATAAATAATAATCATTAACCATACAAAGAGTACATTCACTTCTAGCTTCATTTAATTCACTGTCTTTTTGAATAGTATTATTTTCCATATTATACAATTCAACATTTTTATTATCATTTCCACCTACAATAAATATATATTTATTAGGAATATAAATCATTGAGTGCCATGTTCTTGGTTCTAATAAATTAGGTAATTGCCTCATTTGAATATTTCCTTTATTTACTTTTGATAAATCTATCATATAAAAATCTTGTAAAATTTCTGTATTTGTGGGATCTTTTTGATTTTCTCCTCCTGAAATATATAATTTATTTTTTGCATTACATGTTGCACTAAATAAACTAAATTTTCTTAATTCTGGAAATTTGTCATTTGAATAATTATATTTTAACGGAGTTTCTGAAGATAGATCTATTATAAAAATTCCTAAATATTCTAAATTATCTAATATTATTGAACCTATTAATGTATTGTCTTTGGCATACAATTGTTTTATATTTTCTGGGATATCTAATCCATTGTATTTAATTTTTAAATTAATATTAGAATCAGTGAAAATATCTTTTAATTTCATTTCTAATTTATTATTTAATTTTTGGTCATTTCCATCTAAGATATCATAATCTTTATTTTTATCATAATTAATTTCTAAAAAAACCTCCTTTAATTGAATATTATCATTAAAAGATGAATTTAATAAATCTTTATTTGATTCTGAGTCTTTTATTAAAAATTTAATTTTATTAATTTTAGGTTTTATATTTATGTTAGGGGGAGAAGCTCTTAATTTTGTATCAGGTGGATTAATATTTTTATTATTAACTTGATTATCCTTATGTGTAGTTGTTTGGTTGGATTTAATTGGATTTGATTTTACAGTTGTTTGTTTTTTATTGTTTGTACTTCCACAAGCACCCATTTTTTTACTAATTTGGAATAATTCATTTATTTAAATCATTATACAATTATATTTTTTCTTTTAATATTTTTTTTATAATTTTAAAAACTAAATTGAATTAAGATAATATTGAAATTTATTAATAATGAAGAAAAAATTGAGATGAATATATGAGATTTCAATTATTTATGAAAATAAAATGTTAATTTGAGATATTTTGAGTAAACAAATTTGAAAATTATATGAATAAAAATCTAAAAACCAAAATTGATTAAAAGTTTTATAAAAAACTAAAGGAAAAGAAGATAATTAAAAAATTCTCTTTAAAAAAATTTGCATTATAAATTATAAATTTAAATTTTAAATTATTTTTTATCTTTATATATTTTTTCATGATAACTCAAGAATTATTAAAAGTTGAAAATTTTTCTTTTGAATTATATGGTCCTAATCCAAGTAAAGACATTTCAAATTATTGTGAAAATGTTAAACAATTTTATTTTAATAATATTGATAAAATTCAAGATTTAATAATTGCATTAACCAAAACTGAAAATCAACATTTTAAATTTTGGCTATTAGATATAATGATAACAATAATAAAAAATAATTATAAATTATTTCCTCTGGAAATTAAAAATTCATTTAGGCAATCTTTGCTTGGTTTAATTTATAATTATGTAAATGTTTTGATTGAGCCTTATTATGTAGCAAATAAATTTTCACTTTTATTTATTAGTTTTATTAAAAACGATTATCCTGAAATTTACAGTAATATTTGGATTGATATTATCACTGATTTATTTAATACCCAAGATCAGAATTTAAAAATTAAAAAATTTAGTATTTTACTTGATATATTATTAACTTTTGATGATGAATTAATTAAATATAGTGACACTTACAATGAAAGAGATTCTGAAAGAGCAACAAAAATAAAAGACTTTATGAGAGAAGAAACTCACATGAATGATCTAATAAATATTATAAATGTAATTCAACAATTATTAAGTAATGAAGAATTTATTGAACAAAAAATAATAAATAAAGGAATTAAAGTTATAAGTCAATTAATTGATTGGTGTCCTATTGTTCTTTTTGAACAAACCCTTCAAATTATATTAAATAAATTATTATTTAAAAAAAAATATATTTGTGAAAGTATAAAAGTTTTAATATCTATTATTCATAAAGGAATGAAACCTAATTTAAAAATAGAAATAATAAAAAACTTAAAAATAAATGAAATTATAGAAAATATTTTTAAAACAAAACAAGAACTTCAAGTTATTGAATTGACATCTGACTTAATAAATAATATAGGGCAATTTCTTGTTGAAAGTTATGAAAATATAAAAGATATGATTAAAAATAAAGAAGAAAATTATGAAGAATATTTTAATTTCACAAATGATGAATTATTATTTTGTTTTAAATTAACAAAGGAAATATTATTAAAATTTAATTCTGAATATAAACCAGCTTTAGAATTAATCGATTATTTATCTGCAATAATTTCATATTTTAAATCAAATGAAATAATAATTGTAAACAATCAAAATTTAAAAAATATATTTAAAGAATTATTTGTATCCATTGAAAATTCTCTTATAATTCCAAAAACTGATTATTCATTAAATGAAGATTTAACTAAAAATGAAGATGATGATTTTTTCCAATATAGAAAAGAATTTTCTATAATTTATCATAATATATATAATATTAAAAGTATGCAAGAATTTGTATTAGATTCTGTTTTAGATAAAATAAATTCAATTCAAACAAAAAATCCAACTCAATATGATATTGAATTAGTTTTATTTTTAGTTGGAACAATTCAACAAGGAATAAGACAATCAGATTTAAAAAATGAATTAATTAATCAAAAATTTCAAAAAATTTTATCAATATTATTTATTTTTCCTTTTACAGAAGTAAAAGGAAGTGATTATATAATAACATCATATTATGAAACAATTAATAAATTGATTCAATATCTTTCTTCAAATATTGAGGCAATTAATTATGTAATTAAATTATATCTTGGAAAAACAGGAATTATGTTTCCAGGAAATATTGAAACTGGAATTAAAATTGTAAATTCTTTTGATAAATTTTTGTATAAAATTAAAAATAGTTTTAATAATAAAAATTTTGGTATTCCACTTAATGATGTTTCAATTACAATAAGACAAACTATAGAACATATAATTCAAGCAGCTGTAAATAATAAAAATTTTTCTATCATTTCTAATTATAAGCTTTTATTTCATTGTTTAAGTATTGTTATATTTTTAGATAATAATAATGATACTAAAAAAGATAATTATCAAAATTCTCTTAAATTATTTATTAATATGACTAATGTATTCCAAATGAATGAAGATATTTTTGGTGAAATAATAAAGTGTTTAATTGAATTTATTAAAAATATTAATTGTGAAATTACAGTTCCTGAAATCAAAAATTTATTTATTCAATTTTTTACTTCATTTTTTAGTGATTATTGTTTAAAAATTATTTCTCAGAAAAATTCAAAAATTTTATATTCATTTATTACACTTTTACAAAGAATATTAGTAATTTTAGGAAAAGATTCTATTCCATTCATCAATTATTTTTATAATAATAATAATAATTTATTAACTGAAGATACTTTTAGTGATTCAATGAAATTAATGCAAAATATAATTAATATTTTACAAAAAAATTCAAAATTAATTATGAAAGAAAATTTTTATATTATTTATATTTTTTTATCAAAATTAAATTTACCTTCTGATGATATTTCTGATTTTAATAAAGGAATTTTATCAATCTATTCAGATTTTATTAAATTAACAAATACAATATTTTTAACAATTCCTGAAATTTTTTTTGAAGCTGGAGTAAATAATATTAATCTTATCTCTTTAGTGAATGATTTATTAACAATTGGAAAAAATGTTATATCTAATCAAATGAGAAGATCAGTTATGAAAACAATAAAATCTTTAACAATATATTTAAATAAAAATAATAATTTATATCAAAATAATCCAAATATAAATGAATTATTAACTCATATATTAAATGGCTCTTTTGAAATTTATAATAAATTAAATTTAAAAGATCCTTTAGATTCATCAACATTAGTTGAAATATGTCAATGTCATTTTTATATAAGTATATTCAAAAATTTTTATTCAAGTTATTTACTTAATTTTTTAACAAAAGAACAAGCGGAAAACTTATATAGTTTGATTATAAAAGTAAATCCAAAAAATCTAAAAGTTCCCAAAGAAATAATTGATGGATTTAATTATATTTTTAACAAAGGAAAAAAATAATATTAGTAAAATAAAAATAATTTTTTCCAGAGTCAAATGAAGAAATATTTTATATATTTTAAATTTAACAAAAATATAAAATTTAATGAAATAATTTTAAAATTTTATTAATTCATGGGAACCATCTCCTTTTTCTAAAGCTTCAAAATAACTTTCCATTTTTCCTTTTTTATGCCTTCTTTTATTTCTTTTTTTCTTCATTTGATAATTATTATTTATTGCATCTGCTATAATATTATTTTCTTCATGAATTAAATATGATGGTAAATAACTCACAGAAGGTTTTAAATTTTTAATTGAATTTTCTTCAATTGCTTGAATAACTTTTTTCTTTTCTTTTGGATTTTCTTCAAAAAATTTTTCCATTTGCTTTGAATGTAATAATTCTATATTTATTTTTCTAGCTTTTTCTTTTTTAATATCACTTTTTTTTATCCCATAAAATATATCTTCACATCTATATCTTAAATGTTCCATTTGTTGAAAATCAAATTTAAATTCTGAAAAAGTAATTTTTTCATCCAAATTATTATATTCTTTAACAAAATCTTCTTGTTTTATAATAAAATGATAAATAGATTTAACATTTGGATGATAGGATAAATATTCTAATAATGAAATATCAAAACAATTAAAAAAAATAATAGTTGGCATTATTGGAGAGTGATCACAAAGTTTTTTAGCATAATTTTCACTATTTGAAGAATATTCATTATTAACGACAATAATAGGGAAATTACCTTTCATATATTGATTATAAAAATGATTATTGGTATTTAAAGGCATTTCTCTGTCTAAAAAAGTAGAACTAAAATTAAAATTTCTTAAAAATAAATCAATATGATATCCTAATTTTGATGTATTACATATTATTATTAATCTATCTGTATTAATCCATTTAAATATTATTGATGTATATAATAAAGTATATAAATCAGTTTCTTTTTGAAATATAAAATAATGATCTTTTATTGGTTCTTTTAAGGGAATATATTTTTTTTCTTGTTTTTTTTCTTTTTCTAATTTACTTTGATTATTATTGATATTTTTTTTTGAAGTTAATGTTTTTAAAGATTTAAATTTATTTTTTAATCTATTTTTTCTTGATGATCTATGCATTTTGGTTAATAAGTTACTTTTTATTTGAGTTTTAACCATATTCTAATGATTAAATGATAAAATTTAAGAAATATATTTAAATAAAAAAATAAATTTAAAAATTTTTTATTATAATATTTGAAGTAAGACATCTAATATTTTAAATTAAATAAATATTTTGAAACAATTATAAATTTAAAAACCTATTTAAATATAAAAACCGTTTTCATAAAAATTAAACATAACAAAATGGAAAAATATGAAAAATAAACATTAAAAAAAAAATTCCCTGATAAAAAACAATAAAAATTTAAGGGAAAGAAGTGTTAATCAGAATTTCATAAAATTAATCAAAAAATTAACCCAGTTCCATTAGCAGAAATTCTTTCAAGAATAAATTTTAATTCTTCAGCACTCATATTTTCTCCTAATTTCTGAGTGAATTTTTATAAGTGAAATTAAAGATATAAAATCGGCATTAGGATCTTCAATAAATAATTCAAAAACTCTATGAATACCTTCTTTACTTTATTTATTCTTAATTATTATTGAATAATCCTATTTTTTTTTCTTGCTAGGAGCATCTGATAATATTATAAATATTGTTATATCGTTAGTGTGAAATAAATAAAAAATTTGACTAATTTCATCCACTCTGCCATTTGATAATCAGGCTTTTTCTACCTTTGCTTTTTATTCTCTTTTTTTAGAATTCGATTTTTTATACATTATTTTTTTTCATTTTTTCTTTTTATTTATTTTTTAAAAGTTTTTTGGAGTTCTTTTAATTTTGTTTTTTAGTTCATTAAATCAATAATTTTTTCACTCTTTCAATATTATAATATACATAAATTAAAATCTTGAAATAATAAATTTTTAGAATATTTTTAATATAAAAAAATGTATACTGGTCAATCAACTTTTCAAATGAATAATTGTAATCCATCATCAAATGAAAAAGAAATGTTAATAAGTCATTTAAAAAGTAAATTATATCAATTAGATGAAAACGATAAAGCATATTGTGATTTATTAAATAAATTTAAATCTCTTCAAAATGAATTTCAATTAATGAATGAAGCTAAAATGAGACTTGAATATGAATTAAGACAAAAATCAGAATCAGCAAATAAAAATATAGATGATTTACGTACTCAAAATTGCTCTTTAACAAATGAATTAAATGAAAAAAATTCAATGAATCAAAAATTATTTGCAGATAATAGTAATTTATTTAAAAATTTTGAAACTCAAAAAAATGAAAATGATAATCTAATATGTCAAGTAAGTCAGAATGAAAATATGATAAATCAATTATGTCAAGAAAAAAATAATGGAGAAAATCAAATTAAAAATTTATGTAACAATCAACAAGAAAATCAAATAAATCTTCAAAATTTAAATAAACAATTAGATTGTCTTGAATTACAAACAAGGGATCAAAGTAATTTATTAAATCAAAAAGCTTGTGAATTAAATAACAATCAAAGATTATTAAATGATGCTTGTTGTGATAATCAAGATTTAAAAGAAAAATTAGCAAATAGAGAAAATAATTTAAATGCTATTCAAAAACAATTAGATATGGCAAATCAAAGTATTGTTC
>JAJJLU010003529.1:0-59588 GCA_023807065.1 Isotricha intestinalis
TAAAAGAATATTATCAGATATTAAAAAAAATCAACATATATAAAAAAAAATTAAAATATTTAAAAAACATTTACATAATTTATATAAATAAATTAAATAACAAATAAAAAATTTAAAATGTATTCATTATTGAATATATTTAATTCAAAATTTTCATATTTGAAATCTTTTTTCAAATCTTCTTTATTACTGTAGCTTTCTTTATCTTCCATTTTTTATATAATTATAATATATTTTATTTATTAATTTTTTATGAATACATTTTAAATTTTTTATTTGTTATTTAATTTATTTATATAAATTATGTAAATGTTTTTTAAACTATGTAAATTTTTTTTTGTATTGATTTTATTTTAATGTCTGATAATATTCTTTTAAGGGCCCTTAAATAAAATAATTAATTTAATAAAATAATGAGGGTTATTTATTCATTAACACTTTAAACACCAAAAAAAGTCATAATTTTTAATAAGAATATATAAAGATTGTTGAGATATGATTAATTTTATTTTAATTTGTTTATATATTTATTAAATTTTTTTTATGATTTTTAAAAAATTATTTTTTGAGTTTTTTTATTAAATTTTATATTATATTTATTTTATATTTTATCATTTTTCTAATATGTCAAATCAAAAACTAAAAGATTAGTAAGTTAAAAACTTAAAAAAAAAAAAACTAAAAACAGTGATTATAGTTTTAAAGTAGTTTTAGTAGGAGATACATGTGTAGGTAAAAGTTCATTATTAGTTCGTTTTTGTGATGATATATTTACTGATAATTACATAACAACAATAGGAGTAGATTTTAAATTCAAAACATTATTAATAAAAGGAAAAACAATAAAAATTCAAATATGGGACACAGCAGGACAAGAAAGATATCGTTCGATGACAACAGCATATTATAGAGGAGCAAATGCAATAATAATATGTTATGATATTACTAATCATGAATCTTTTAATAATTTAAATAAATGGATTTCTGATGTTAAGAAATTTGCTAATGATGATACTGAAATATTTATTTATGGAAATAAAATAGATCAAGAAGATAAAAGAGAAGTTACAATTGGAGAAAAAAATGAATTTGAAAATAATACTCATTATAATATTTATGAAGTTAGTGCTAAAAGTGGAAATAATATTGAAGAAAGTTTTAGTAAAATTGTTGAGGCTTTAATTGAGAAAAAGTAAGTTTTTTTATTTTTTTATTTTATTTAGGAGTCAAAAAATTAGTGGGAAAAATAATCTCTTATTAAAAAATAATGAAAAGGGAAAAAAAGGATGTTGTTTTTAATTAAAATAATTAAAAAAATATTAAATATTTAAATATTTAAATATTAATGTAAAAAATTGAATATATAAATGGAATCTTCCAATTTTTTTAATTTTTTATATGAATTTGATTTTTATGGAATGAATTTTCTTTTTTATTATAAAAAAAAAGAAAAATTTCAAACAAAACTTGGATTATTATTATCTTTATTAACAATAATATTTTCTATTATATTTATAGTGATTTATTTCTTTGATACGATAAATAGAAAAACTTTTTCATTATATTCATATTTCAAAAACAAAGATATAACAATAGATTTTAGTGATATTCCAATAATGATTGGGATCAATGATGCATTGGGAAATTCAAAAAAAATAGATAAAGATTTTATTTCAATTAATATTTATAAAACAATGTATAAAGTTTTTAATGAAAATGAAAAAATAATAACAAAAAAAATATCAATTCCATTAGAATTAGAATCTTGTGATGTAACTATTTATTCATATGATGAATCAATAAGGAATGAAATAATTAAAAATTATTATTATTATAATTTATCTAATTTTTTATGTCCAAAAATTGGTCAAAATATATCAATTAAAGGAAAATTTGCAACTTTAATTAGAGACCCTTCATTTTTAGAAATTAATTTAAATAAATGTAATGATTCATTAATGAATAATACATGTAAAAATAATGATGATTTCATTCAATATATTCAAAATTTATATTTTTCTTTAATTATTTATGAAACAGTTGTTGATCATGAAAATTTTAAAAATCCATTTGGAATTGGGTTTTTAAATGAATTTATTGGAATTTATCCTAATTTATTTAAAATAGTTCAATTCAATCTTATTCCTGTAATATATAAATCAGATAATGGATTTTTATTTTCCAAAATAAAAGAAAATTTTTTTTATGAATATAAAGAAAAATATATAGATTTTTTAAAAAAAGAAGAAATATCATATAATTATACTATTTTACATTTTTCAATTAATTCATTTGATCGCACAAAAATTTATAAAAGAGTTTATTTAAAATTTTCAGATGTTGGAGCCATTATTGGTGGATGGATTGATTTTCTTGTTATTTTTTTTAAATTTATTTCTCAATATTTTTCTAAAAAGACTTTACTTTGTGATATTACAACTAATTTAATTAGTGATAAAAATAAAAATTCTATTGATTTGAAATATATTAATAAAAATAAAATTTCTAAGTATAATTCTAATAATAATTCCTTTTTTTCAATTGAAGACAAAAAAAATTTCAAGTATAAAGAAATAATAAATTTTAAAAAAAGAAATACTTTAAAAAATCAAAGTAATTTAAGTTTAAAAGAAAAAAATGATAATAATGATAATAAAAATTTAAAAAAAATAAATGAGAATTCAAAAAATTCCTTAACTTTATTTAATCCAACATTAATAAAATATTTAGAAGAAGCAAAAAAGAATAATAAATATTTTAAACAAAAAAAAAAAATTTCCCTTTTTGATTATATAATTCCTTTTATATGTTTGAAAAAATTTTCAAAATATAATTTATTATTATTATATAATGATGTTATTAAATCATATTTAAGTTTAGAACAATATTTACCTATGGTAGAAGGATTTTCAAAGTTATATTCTAATGAAGGAGAAGAATATGGAGCTAAATTTACTGGAAATTTATTTAAATTTCAATATAATGAAGATATTTAAATTTAATTTTTAAAATAAATTAATTTTTATTTTTTTTATTTAAGTAATTTTGAAATTATTGGATTTTCTTCTTTTATATTTATTTCTTTTATTTTTTTATTTGGATGAAAATAATTATAGATAAATATCCTTATTTGATTTAATTCATACCATTTTTCTTGATATTGTTGAATTGAATCTTCTTTAATTGTACTATTTGATAAATAAGACATTTTTTGAAAATTAATATTTTTATGATCATTAACTAAGTCTTCGAAAAATTCATATGAAATGCATTTTACTTGTTCAATACCATTTTTTTCTAATAAATCATAAGTATTAAAAAAAGTAAATAAAAGTTTTAAAATTGAATCAGAAACTCCAGAAAAAATAATATTCATTTCATCAATTTTAAAAATAAAATATTTTATAAAATTTTCTTGAAATTTCTCAATAAATAAATTTGATAATTCTTTATTAAAAAATTTAAAACGGAATGAATTATTTCTGTATGGATATTTCATTCCTGAATTTTTAACTAACTTAAAATCAATTAAATTTTCTTGTTTAATTATTTTTATTTTAACTTCAAAATTTTTTTTATGAGGAATTCTTTGACTTACACAAGTTTGAGTTAGATTTTTAACAAATGAATTATTTGGAAATTCTTTTCTTATTAAATCTAAAAAAAATTCAAAATTAAAGTGTTTTTTATTTGTAATTCCATAAATTGTTGATTTTAATTGTTTTGATAATTGTTTTTTTTGCTTTTGAAGTAAAAAAATTTTTTTAAGTGAATTAGAAATATTATTTAATTTAATATAAATGGAATCATTATTATTAACTTTTAATAAATTAATTTCTTCTTTTAATTCAATGTTACTCCCAAAAATACTATTATTATTAGATTTTATATGTTTTTTGTTTTTCTTTTTTCTTTTTTGATGTTTTTCCTTTTTTATTTTTTTTTCTTCATTTTCAAATAATAATTGTTCTTTCCCATTTGATAATATTTCATTTGTTGTTTCTAATTTTTGATTAAGACTGAATAATAAATTATTTTTTGTTTTAATTGAATGAAAAAGATTTTGTGTTTCGAACAGTTTTTGTTCCATTAATTAATTAAAAATATGTAAAGATAATTAAAAAAAAATATTTTAAAATAAAATATTTAATACATAATTATTTTTTGAAGTAAATGACCAATAAAAAATAAATTTTCATTTTCTTTTTTTATTCCTTCAAATCTACATTTAGTAATAACATAACATAATGGAATAGGATAAATCATAATAATTAAGCAACTCATAAAAGCATTAAAAAATAAATTTTTTTGACATTGAGTATAAACTGCACAAAATGCTGTTACAAAATACCAAATTAATAAAGTGAAGAAAAAAATGATAATAAAATATATTATTGTTTTTCTTTTAATTGTTTTTTCTAATTGATTTAGGCAAGTACCTTGTGTATCATTATTTTTTTTTTTTTCTTTTGTTGATTTTACATCACTTTTTGTAAGCCAAAATATTTTAGCAATGCAATTTAATAAAACAGTAAAAATAGAAGATAAGATTATTATTCCTAAAGAATTTTTTAATGGTAATACTCCATTATTCTTGTATTTTATTTCAATTAATCCATTTCCGAATAATAACATATTAAAAAAAAAAGAAAATGTAATAATATTTACAAACAATGAAATTTTCACTTCCATAACATTATATTTATCTTTATATATAATAAATAAAAGCATTTGAATATATTGTAAATTAAACCAAAAATATTCATTAAAATCTCTGATATCATGAATTTTGGCAAATTTATAATCCAAATCATTTAATCCTTCATGAGTTGTAATATCTTCGTCACTTAATTCTCCATTTTTTGAAGATTCATTTACATTGTTTTGTGATTGGGATAAAAAATCTAAAACTTGAAAGTTATTTGCGTCATTATTATGGTTATTATTATTATTATCTTTTTTGGAATTATCTGTTGGTGATGGAAAGTTTTTTTGAAAAATATAATTAATTCCATTTTCTTTTTGAAAAAAAACAATAAACAAAATAACTTGTGTATAAACTACAGAAAAAATTATCCAATGACCAATATTTTTATTAAGATTTTTTAATATATTACATTTCAAAGTTTCAAAATTATATTTCTTTATTTTTTTAAAATTATTATCTGCTTGTTTGAATTTTAATTCATCTCTATTTTTTCTATTTGCTATTTTATATTCACAAGCACATGTTATAGTCATATCTGTATAATTAAATTTATTAAAATTACAGTCTTCTTCACACAAACTAAGTTCTTGAAAATAATATTCTCTTCTTAATTTAATTGGAACATCTGTATTGTTTACATCTGAAAATTTACTACAATAATCATTATAGAATGAATCATTTGATTCAAATATATCATAACCTTTTTTCCTAGTTAATAATATTTTATTATAAATATCTAAAATATCTTGTTTAACTGGAGTTGTTATAAATATTGTATTTCCTTCACATTCTGATAAATCAGTTTTTGATAAATTTTTATCTTTTATTTCATAGAATGAATATTTTAATAGATCAACAACATTATTATCTTGAATTAGTATTGTTTTTTTAATTTTTATTTCTTTTTTATTTGAATTTAAAGCTTCTCTACATTGATCATCTAATTCAATATTATATTTATTAATATTATATATTTCATTATTTGTACAAGATATTGATTTATTTGAAACAACTTCTGAAAGGCAAAATTCTCTACATTCAGTTTTTCCTTCCTCATTATAATAATTATCTGGACATTCAGAATAACATTTGTTTTTTCCATTTATCGTAAATGGATATGTTTCATTACAACTTTTAACACATTCATTTACTTCATTTATAATAAATGTATAATTTTTTTGACATTCAGTCATGCACTCCATTTTTTCCAAATCATAATAAGGTTTTTCTTTAGGACATTTGATTACACATTTCTTTTCATTTTCTAAAAGTAAAGAAGCATTAGAACAATTCTCAACACATACTCCGGTTTCTTCATTATAATATAGATTATCGTCTTTACAATTTTTTTCATCACATTTTCTTTTCTTTTTTTTTAAAAATTCATTATTATTTTTCTTATTTATTATATGTAAATAATTATTTTTATTAATTATTTGATAAATTTTTTCTTGGAAAAAAGATTCAAAACTATATTTTTCCATTATAATATTATTATAATTTTCCTCCCCATTATTTAATTTAAAAGAATGAAATTGTCGATAAAAATAAACACAATTGATATTTGATTGAGAATTGTCTAAATTAAAACAATTGATTAAAACTCCTTTTAAATCTTCATATGATTTTGATAACGAATTTTCATCGATATAATTTTTAAGATATTTAAAAGATAAATTAATATCATTTATTTTAAAAATAAATAGAGAAGAATTATTTATTTCTGATATATAACTAACAATTACATATTCATTAACAATTGAAATTGTACAATTAAATATAGGGGAATTTATTAAATTATATATTTTGTTTTTATCATCTTTAAAAATATAATCAACTTTATTCTCTAATATCAAAGAATCATTAATTAATTTATAATATGAAATGAAATATTTATTTGAACATGCAATAAAAAATCTCTTATCTGTTTTTGAAAATCCTGAATTAGAATTCATAATTTCAGAATTTTGAAAAGAATATTCATTAATTGAATAATTAGAAGTATTAGAATTACCTTTTAAAATTGAATCTTTTTGTAAAAAATAAATTTCATCTTTCTCAAAATAAATGTCAATTATTTTTCCTTTTAAATTTGGATAATTGATATATGTTATGTTGTTAAAAGAACACACATATGTAAAAAAGAATATTAATATTAAAAAATCCATTTAATAAAAAAATTAAATTTTTATTATTTTGCCCTATTTTAATCAACAATTATTTAATATTAATTTAATAAAAGTATATATTAAAATTTTATATTATTTATTCTTTAAATAAAAAATAAATAAAAAAGAATTACAAAAATTAAATATTAAAAATTATTATATACCTTAAAAAATCCATTCTATTTTTTGATTAATTTTAAACAATATTTCTTTTTTCTTTTTCAAAACAAAAATCTAAATATAGTAATTATAAAACACAAAAAAAAAGGGTATATCATAAATATTAAAAAAGTAATTAATGTATAAACAAACAAATGAATTCTTGTATTGTTATAAAGAGAAGTAAAAATAGAAGCATAAAGAATGATAAATGTTCAAAAATCATTATTATAATAAAATAAAAACAAGTTCTTAAAAAAATATGTTTTTTTAAATCATATATTTAACTTATTATGATTTTTATTATTTTCAATATTTTCACTATTTTTATTATTTTGATCTTGAGTCTTATTAAGTAAATTGATTGTTTATTGTAATTTTGATTATTAATTTGAGGTATTAATTTTCATTTTGTTTTTCTTTTAAATTTTCATTTCTTTCTTCACATTTATAATTTTCAAATTCAACTTTTAATAATGCTATCAATTTAAAAAAGTAATTGAACAATAAAGTTAAAGTTGTTGACAAAAATTATTTTTATAAAAAATTTACCGACACACAAACCACCTTTTTTACATTAAATTTCAGTTAATAAACTATTAGCTATTAATATTATATTAAATAAGAATGCAAAATAAAATATATTTGAAAATAAGGAAATTTTTGAAATTAAATAATATTCCAGGTATTTTTACATATTATAAACATGAATATTTGATTATAAAATAAAAGATTAATATAATAATCAAAAAAGTGATTTTTCTTTTTAAAAATTCTTTATATTTTAATTTATAATATGTTTCATCAAATTTAGGTCTTTTAAATTCATAATATTTTTTTTTCAATGAACTGAAATCTAACACTGTTTTTCAAAAATATGTCTTATAATGGATTCTTCATTGATTTCAAAATCAATATCACTATTAAAAGTTTTACTATTACTATTATTATCTTTATTATTAACATTTAAATCATTATCTTTATTATTTGAAAGTTATTATTGTAACAATCATTACTTTTATAAGAATTTTTAATGTTAGAATTATTTTGTTGTCATTTTTTTTTCCAATTGAATCATAATTTTTATTTAAATTTTTTTCAAAAAATCTAGTTTTGAGATTAATTACTTTTGTCTCTTCTAAATTATTATTTGATTGTAAACTTCTATTTCTTTCATTTCCTTGGAATATGATTAATAAGAATTGGATTGTCTTTATTTTTTATTTCAATATTACCTTTCGGAGGAGAAGCTACAATTGATAATATATTTATTAAATTATTAAACATTATATCAGTACCAAAAAGAAAATAAATAAAAAGAGAAATTTCACCTATATTTCCACTTATTCCCATTAAAAAAGAAAGATTTCCATCATGAAAAAGATTTTTAATTCATTTTAATATATTAGAATTTATATTATTTTTATCTGTAAAATTTTCATTTTCAATAAATGAATAATTCTTTTTTTCAGTATTTTATTTTTTATAATTTCAAGAACAAATAAAACTCATTTTTTCGTTATTAATTCTTTTAAATTCACAATTTGATTCATATAAACTAATATTATTAAAGAATAAAATTTTTCCTTAATGATAAAGGAATAGCAGAATTATCATATGAGAATTTATTACAAGGATTAGTATAAAAATCATCTTTAGGATTAAAAATATCAAAAATTTCATTGAAAACTTGTTTAATAATATCAATATTTGGATTATTTGGATCAATTGGAACTTCAATATCAATATTATTATTAGTATAAGTTGATGTATCTAATTCAATAAAAACTTCATTTGAATATTACAATATTTATTCTAATTGGTTGACAACTTCTTTTTCTCTTTTAATAATTTTCTTAAAAATATTAATTAATTTTTATCATTAATAGAATTATTCATTAATTTTATTAAGCAATCATCATTAATCACAATATTATAATCTTTCAAAAGACATATTCTTTATTAATTGAATCAATTGATCATTTTTGATTATTTGGGAATTGCTGAAAAATATTCATTATCATATTTCATTATTTGAATTTTATTAGTTTTTATATTATTTGATAAATGAGCACAAAATAAATTTATCAGTAAATATTTATTTTTGCAAGCTATAAAATAATCTGTTCCATTAACTTGAATAAATGAACTTGATTTTTTTGGTATCAACATCTGAATTATAGTGACTAAAATAATATCAAAATTATTTTTAAACATTTTTATTCCTGTAATTTGAAGAATGTAAAATTTATATATGCCAAAAAATTTACATCATATATTATTTCATATAATTTAGTTATACTGATTTTTGTTAAATTTTTAAGATAACTTTAATTTGAGATTATTATACAAATAAAACTGATTATTATTTTCATTTTTTTTTTCTTTATTATATTTTGATTTTTTAAAATGACTTAACAAAATTGGGTAAACAAAATTATTTTTTTTTATATAGTCTTTGTACAGTATTTTTACCTTTTTATTTTTATGATATATTGTGTTAATTAATTTATTTAAAAAAATTAATAATTTCATTTAGTTTGGAAATTGAATTAAAAATAAAGAAATAAGGAAAAAAATAAATAAATATATTAACTTGAAATTTAAATTTTTAAATAATAATAAATTTTATAACTAAAAATTTATACATTTAAAACAAACATTTAAGAAAATTTATTATTTCCAATTGAAGAATCACTTTTTTTAAATTTAAAAGAATAAGAACCATCAAATTTCCATGAATCACTTCTTTTAACAAATCTTTGATGAATATTATCAACTAAAGTATGATCAAAAGAATTTCTAATTTGAAATTCTTTCCAATTAATAGGATTGAAAGTTCTTTGATAATTTCCATTAGAAAAAAGAATATATCTTTGATTTAATTGAGGATAATTAAAATTATCATTAAATATATTTTCAATATCACTTCTTTCCCAAGAATTAATTTTAGTTAAATTATTAATAATATAATAAAATTCTTCTGGAATTTTTGAAAGGAATTCATTTGGAATTCCATTATTTCTTATTTTTTGCCAAATAATACCATTTTTAGGTAATTCAATTTGTGATAAAATTTCTAAAATTGATAATCCTAAAGAAAATAAATCTGATTTATGAGTTATATTCTCTTTAGTAAAAAATTCAGGTGATAAATAAATTGAATCACCTTCAATTTCATCTGAAATATTATTATTTAATTTATTTTCTGGATGAGTTAAACAAAAATCAGAAAGTAATATTTTTCCATATTCATTCACCAAAAAATTTTTTGGTTTAATATCTAAATGAATATAACCTATTTTATGAATAAATAATAATCCACACATCATTTCAAATATTATATCCCAATAAAATTGATTAGTAAAATTAAAAGAAAATAATTTTAATCTTTCTAAATAATCAATTAAATTACCATAAGAAGCATATTCACTAACAATATATAAATTTCTAATTTTTTTATTAACTTTATAATCTTGTTCTTCTTCATCATTTTCTATCCAAAAATCTTTATATTGTAAAATAAAAGAAGAATAAGGAATATTAATGTTATCATTCATAGAATTAACAAATTGATTCATATTAACATAATCATTTTTTGAAGAAAAATATTTTGTTACTTTAACAACATAATTTCTTTTATCTTGAAATTTCATACAAAAATAAACATTTCCCATTTCTCCTTCACATAAAGTTTTTATTATTACATATTCTTCATCAAATTTAGGTTGAGATAAAGAAAAAGAAGTTGAAGATTGTCTTTTAATAAATTTATATTCATCTTCATCAACATCCATTTTATCTTCTTCATCATCATTAAAATTTAATTTTCTGCATACTATTCTATTTTGAGGGTTTAAATTATTTTTTTGGTTTATGGAATTTAAAACTGTTGTTTTTTCTATTGTTGATTCTGAATTTATTTCTTCTTCTGAAAAAGATGAATCTAATTGAAATGAATTATCTTTATTTATATTCTTTGATGAAAATAATTGGAAATCTTGACTGTTTAAATCATTTCTTTTTTTATTTGAGTCTGAAAGCATTTGTTTTTTTGGTTTTTATTTTAAAATGAATTTTAAATTTCAAATTTAAATTATTTTAATGGAAATGATATGGTTTTTCAAAGAATTATTATTATGTTTTTAAAAAAATAATAGTAAAGAAAAATGAATTAATAATTTTGGGAAAGGATTATTAAAGATAAATAATAATAACTAAACAAAAAAAATATTATAAAATCTTATTAGGATTTTTCTTTATTTATCTTATATTTTTTATTCATATGAATTTTATATTGAAAAAATGGAACATATAAAAAAAAATAAAATAAATTAGGCATTTTTAAATTTATGACTATTAATATACGATAAAAGGATTTTTAATTTTTTATACTTTATGATATGTTTTTTATAATATTGGAAGAAGTAATAAACTCAAAAAAATAGAAGATCATTCCTTCGGAAAGCAATAAATAAATTTTGAAAAATTTAAAACTTAATCTTTTTAATAACATTAATTCTTTTGATTTAAAAACATATAAAGAATTAAAGCAATTTCATATGAACATAATTATGAAAGTTTATGTGTTATTAAATAACAATGATAATTTTAATCAAAGAATTAAGAAACAATAGTCTTGATACTTCAAAGATTAGAAAAAATTATTATAATTCTATTCCTTTTTCTTTTAAAGATTTAGTTAGATAGATAATTAATCTTATTAACATTTTTTGAATTAAATGATAATTTTATCATTATCACTTCTAATCAATATTTTAATTAATATGAGATCTTTAACACTTAAATATATAAATATTTATTTTTTTTTCTAATATTTAAAACAAAAAAAAAAATAAAGAAATGACAGAATTAAAACCCAAGAAAGAAATTCCTAAATTTAAATTAATATTTTTAGGAGATCAAGGAACAGGAAAATCTTGTATATTAAATAGATTTGTAGAAGATAAATTTGATGAAAAATACCAAGCAACAATAGGTTTAGATTTTCAAAGTAAAAATGTAAAAATAGATAATCAAGATATTCATTTATTATTATATGATACAGCAGGGCAAGAAAAATTTAGATCATTAATACCAATGTATACAAGAGATGCAAATATTATTATGTTTGTTTATGATATTACAAGAAAAGAAAGCTTCAATCATATCCCTGATTGGTATAATGATTTAACAAATGTTAAATTCGAAGATGTTATTTTAGTTTTAATTGCCAATAAAATTGATTTAAATGATAAAAGAGAAGTTAATAAAGAAGAAGGAGAAAAATATGCTAGTGAGAAAAATATGATATTTGAAGAAGTTAGTGCTAAAACAGGAGATAATTTTCCTGAGTTATTTTATCAAAAAATTTTTGAACAAATTGCTAATAAATTTAAACCAGGATTACAAGGAACAATAAATGATATTCAAGAAATGAAAATTAAAATAGAAGAAAATGGAAAAGATAAAAGTAAGAAGAAAAAATGTTGTAATAATTGAATATCAATTAAAAATTAAAATATTTAATAATATATCTCAAACTTAAAAAATAATAATTTTTAAAAAATTAAGAAAAAAAAATTTATAACTGAAAAAAAAAAAATGGAACTATGGAGAACAGCTCGTTTAGGAATGGTAACATATCAACCAGATGGGAAAGGTCGTGATAAATATATAAAATATAATAATGGAGGATTTTGGGATACAGGAGAAACATTTGAAATAAAAAAAGATTATGAAAGACCAAAATATAATAATTTCCATTCTTTATATCATCAAGCAGCTCCTTTCAAATATTATAGTAATGGAAAAACCAGAGATAGTTATATTTTATTTGATACTGGTCTTTCTAAAAATGAAAAACCTTTAACTTCATATAAATTAACTGATTTTTTAAGAGGAAGTGAAAATACTCTTTTAGATAGAAGATATAATAAAAATATTGTAAGAAGTCCTCTTGAAAAAAGTATTAGTTTACAAAGAAAAAAAAATGAATTAGGTATTATTGAAAGATTATACAGAAAACCACTTATGAAAAAAGAAGAATTATTTAAAAAAAAACAAGAAGAAGAAGGAGGTGAATTAAAAGATGATTTTCCTTTAAGAACTTATTCTTGCAATTTTAATACCTATAATAAAACTTATGGAAGAGTTGAAAATTTGATCACTGAAAGTGCATTAAATAATGCTATTAGAAACAGTCTTCATTTAGAAAAATATGAATTAAAAGATGAAAAAAGCCAGTTACATAAAAAAGAAAGAGAAGATATTAATAAATTTTTAATGAAAGATAGAGAGTTTGTTTATAATAATAAGTTAAAGTTTAATAAAGGAAAAAGAAGAATGCAAAATAGGAATTTAGGAGATATTAAAACTCAGTAGGTTTTTAAATTGAGAAATTTGTTTAAAAAATATTTTTTTTAATTTGATTTTTAAAAGTTTTTTATTTTATTTGAAACTTTTTTTATCATTTATTATGGATTTAAAAATAAATTAATTAACTAGTTTTTTTTTTCTATAATATAAAAAATAAAAGATATAAGAAAAAAAGAAATCTGTGATAAAAAAAAAAAAATCATTATAAAAATAATAATTAGGAAATACAGTTAATAAGAAATTCTAAAAAATCAAAAAAATACATTTTGTAATGAATTTGAATTTTTTATATAATTTATTTTTATTCTTTTTAATGATTCTTAATTAAATTTATAGATAATGAATAATTTTATTTCATAGTTATTCACTTATTATTTCTTTTCTTAACAAAATTATATAAATCTAGTAGAAAAAAAATTACTAATAATATTTCACTTAAAAAACTTATTATTTTAAAAATGCATTTTTTAATTATAAATATTAATATTGGGTCTAAAAGTAATATAAGAAGGGATATTATTATTATTTTTTTTATTAATAGATTTATTTTTTATCAATTCAATAAGTATATAATAACTTTTCTATGAGAACAATTATCATATTAAATTAAATAAATTAGTAAAATATAACTATTCTTCAATTAAATTCAGTTGTCATTTAATTAATCAAATAATAAAAAAACCTTAAAAAAATGCAAGATGATTTAGATAAATGTATTTTAGAATTACAAAAACCAGAAGCAGAAAGAGATATACCAATAATAGTAAAATATATTCAAACTTTAAAAGGATTTATAAATATATTACATGATACAGGAGAAGAATTTAATTTTTATTTAAATGAAATTTCAAAAATATTAAGATATACTCAAAGAAATAAAGATGAAGTTATTGTAGAACAAGGAAATAGAGGAGATTCATTTTTTCTTATTTTAAAAGGTTCAGTTACTTTTTTAGTAGCAAGACCATATAAAATTGAAGTTACAAAAGAAGATTATTTATTACATTTAATGAAATTAAGAAAAAACCATTCAAATGAACTTTTAAGACAAACTATTCAAACAAATAATAATATATATTCAATTGATGAAAGTTTTGACCAATTTATTAAAAATATTGTTTTTCATAAAACTAAAGGAGGAGAATTTTTAGATAATAAATTTATATGTCAAAAAGCAAGAGAATTATATGATTTTATAAATGATAATCAAAATAATAAAAATACCAACTTTATTATTTCAATAGATGAATATATAAAAAGAAATGAATTTGAAGTTATACAAGAGGAAAATCCAAGAAATAGATTTTATCGTTTTGATGAAACTAAAAAAGAAAAAGAAAAAAAAATAGTTTCATTATTTAATTTTAAAACAATAAGTAAATGTTATAAAGGAGAAACATTTGGTGAATTAGCTTTAGAACAAAATACAGGAAAAAGACAAGCTACAGTAATAACTAATGAACCTACTGATTTTGCAATAATATATAGGAAAGAATATAATGATTTATTAAAAAATTCTATTGATAAAGCTAAAAAACATTTCTTTTCTGTTATTAATAATTATAATATATTTAATGAAGTTACTCCTTATGCTTTAGATAAGAAATATTATAAATTATTTAATTTAAGGAAATTCGAGAAAGGTTATAGTATAATAGAACAAAATACAGAACAAAATTCTATATATTTCATTGTTAAAGGAGAATATGAAATTTCTACAACAAGAAATATAAAGGAAGTAAATGATTTAATAATTTATTATAAAAATTATATTAGAAAACATGGAAATAAACAAGATTATAAATTATATAATCCAATTGTAGAAGAAAGAGAAAATGATGATTTGAATTTAAATAAAAAATATAAATCAGAAGAACAAAATAATATATTATTTGAAAAGAGATTTATAAAATTAAATATATTACAAGAAAGAGATATAATAGGATTAAATAATTTAATGATTCCTATAAATCATGCTTCTTCAAAAAGTTTAATTAATTGTAAAGTTTTAGGAACAAATTCTCAAGTATATGAATTAGAAATTAATCAATTTAATTTTATTTGTGAAGTTGAAGATGGAGTAAAAAATTATACAATTGAATATGAAATTAGTAAAATGAAAATGTTAATTAAAAGATTAGAAGACCATAAAAAAAGAGTTTATGATATAATTACAAAAAAAGAAATTGAAGCTTCTAATGAACATAATAAAATGAGATTAATTAAATTAGAAAAAAATCAAAAAAATAGATTACATTTTTTAGAAGCAAATCAAGTTGTAGAAAGTTTAGAAATGAGAACTTTTATTGAAAAAATGGAAAAAGAGAAAGAAATAAGAAGAAAAATGAGAGAAAAAGAAATTGAAAAAGAAAGGAAAAAATTAAATAGTTTTGCTTTATATAAAAGAAATCAAATTTTACTTCCTAAAATAAATCATAGAAATTCTATGTTAAGACAATTTTTAAAATCAAAAGATAAAAGTAAAAATGAAGCTTATTATGAACAATATAAAGATGATTTAAAACATAATTATTTATATGAAAGTGTTTTTAATTCATATGCTTTTACTCAACCTAATAAAAATAAATTAGAAATTAAATCTTCAAGACTTAATAAAAGTAAAAATGGAATTTATGATGCTTTAATTTTAGATAGATTTAATTCTTGTTATGCACATGCTTTAATTAATTTAAATAAATAATTATAAATTTTAAATGAAGAAATTCAATAATAAATTTATAATAAATATTAGAATTTTATTTTATTTCATATTAAATTTTTGATAAATTAATTTTCTAATTTCAATTTGTTCTAATCTATAATTATCATTCCATTCTTTATTATTTTTACATTTTTCAATCATTAAATTTAAATTAATATTATCAGAATTATTTAATTGTTTTTCAATAACAATTTCACCACCATCAAAATAAATGCAAAAGAAATGATAATATTTATGACAACATTTACATTTAAATAATTCTCCTTTATTACAATTACAAACTTGGCATTTATCAAAATAATTATCTTTTAATTCTTTAATAAAATTCAAGCTATTTAAATAAAGAAAATTTTTAAAATTACAGTATTGAGAAATTAAAACGCAAGTAATATGACCAAATAAATTATAATCAGAATAATATTTCAAAGCACCATGAGAACTAAAACATAAAAAACATTTAATATCTTTAATATTATTTTTTAATTCATAATTACATTTATCACAAAAATAATTTCCAAAAGGAATTTCTTTTATTCCATAACAACTTGAATGATAACTTGTATTACACTTATCACAAAAAATTATATCTTCTTCTTGATTAATATCAAAACATATACAACATTCACTATCATTTTTATATTGATTTTGAATATATTCTTTTATATTTTCTATATAAGGTTTTTCCTGATTTTTATTATTTATATATTCTATTATTGAACAATAAGTCTTTATTTTAATTCCATTTTTTAAATGATCTGTTAATTTTTTATATATTTTTATTGATTTATATTTGTTTAATATATTTATTTTTTCTATTTCATTTTTTTTTCTTATTTGATTCTCAATATAATCTTTTTCATATTCAATTTTTATTTTGTTAATAATTTTCTCAGTTTTTTCAATTATTATTTGTAACATTTGATATTTTGAATTTAAGGATTCTTCAACAAAATTTATACTATTTCCTTTTGAATAATTTGTTTGACTTTCTAATTCAAGAATTTTTTTTGATAATTTATTTATTTTCATTCCTCTTAAAAATCTTAATTTACTTTGAATATTTAATTTATTGTTAATATCTTGAATTAAATTTAAATCTATATTTAATTTTCCTCTTTTTCGAGAAATAAATTTAAGTTCATTTAAATACTTATTTTCATTGTTTAAACCAGAACCCATTTCATATCTTATAATTTTTTGTTCAGGAAAATCATCAATATCCATTTTATGATTATCAATCTCAAGTTTTTCAAGTTTTGATTTATTAAATAAAGTAATAAAAGAAGAATTAATTTGATTTGTATATTTATTTATTTTTACTAAAGTATATTTATTATCTGTTTGAATATTTAAATTACAATCATCTTCTTCATTTATTTTTATTATTAAATTATTATGATTACTTTCTTCTATAAAATTATCTTTTAATTTCATAATAATTGTTTCAAATTCTTCTTTTGAAAAATCATAAAAATAATTATTAGAAATATCCCAATTAAACTTTTTATTATCAGAAAGTAATAATTTATTTAATAAATTAGGTTCAAAAACTTTTTTTTGTTGTAACAAAGATTTCAAATATACATAATTTAAACTAGTAATTAATTCTTCATTACTTTTATGAATATTATTATTATTATATTTAACACTAATTCTATTTTTAAAAACAATTTTTTTTTTAATTTTTTTTTGATTATTCTTAAATTTTTTATTAGAATTAGTAGAAGTTGATTTAATCGAACCTTCATTTTTAGATTTATTCCTTGGAGAAGGAATAACAAAATCTTTAATTTTAGTTTTATTAGTCCAAAACATTTTATGTTTTTTATTACATATATTAATAAAATTACCATTATTAATTTTAACAGTGAATTGATTTTTAACTGCACAAAAAGGATGATAAAAAATATTACATTTATTACATTGATAACATAATCCAATTTTTAAGCAAATACAACATATATTCATTTTTATTTTTTGGAAAGTAATTTTAAATTTTTGAAACTCAAAATTTATAAAATTTGAAAATGCTAATGCACAAATATAATGTAATAATTTATCTTCTATTATTAAAGAACAATCTTTTGAAATATTACATATGCAACATTTTTTATTTTCTATTTTTTTTGATTTTTCTTTTGTTAAACAAATTGGACATTCATTTTCTTTTTTATTTTTTGATAAATTATTATATTCTTTTAAACAACTTATATGATAATAAGTTAAACATTTTTTACAATAAAAATTATTTTTTTTTTCTTCATTATCAAATAATATTTCATCATTACATAAAAGACATTTATGAACAGTGATTATAATACTATATTTTTTTTCTTTTCCAATTATTTTATCTATTTTTTTTATAATTTCATTTTTATCATTTTTATTATTTCCATTAAATCTATTTTTTTCAATTGAATTATTTTTATTTTGAATAATATTCCTTTGAGAAGAAACTTTTTTAAAATTTAAATTATTTTCTTTATTATTATTGTTATACAAAATTTCATTTTCTACTTTCATGGTTTCTATTTTTTTGGATTTAATATAATGTTTATGTTCATCACAATAAAAATCTAAATGATATTTTCCGTTGCTTTGATAATTTAAAGGATGTTTACAAATACATTGTTCATGAGTATATATTTCACATCCATCAGCTTTGCATTTAATAAAGAAATTACCTTGATTTTTTTTACAAAAATGACATTTTCCATCATATAATAAAACTGTGTCAGGCAAAGATTTTTTAGATTTAAACATTATAATTTTATTTTCTAATTCATAATCTATTTTTAAAAACCATCTTGCACATTTTTTATGAACATAATTTAATTTATTTACATTTAACCATTTGTGAAGACATAATTTACTTCCATCTGAATCACATATTGAACATTTTCTTTTTATTAAATTATTGTCTAATAAATTTATTCTACATGTATCACACTCTTTAATATTTAAATCTTCTATTTGTTCACTTGTGTATAAAAGACAATTATTATGAATTTTTCTTTTGCATTTTTCACAAGTAAATATTTTTATGTCATTCTCTTTAAATTTTTCAAAACATTCATAACAATACATTCTAACTATTGGATAATTATAATAAAATATATTAAATAAATTAAATTCATAAAAATAAAATTTAAAGATTAAAATGTTTTCTTTTATAAATATAAAAGAACAAAATTTAAATAAAGCAAAAAAAAATAATGAAGAAAATCATGCTTTATTAGATGGAATTACTCGTCATATAAAAGGTTTATCAGTTAATAATTTAAATAAAACTTCTCCAATAATAACAAAAATGATATTAAATAAATCTAATAAAAATAATACACCACAAGAACAACCAAATGAAATAAATGAAGAAATTATTAATAAAAATAATAGTAAAGAAAATATAAAAATATCAAAATTTAATTTTCAAAATGAAAATATAATAAATAGTCCAAGTAAAAAACTAAAATCAAATGGTATTGATTTAACATCATTACAAATAAAATTAAAGAATATTAATGTTAAAAATTCAAGTGAAATGCATTCTCTTTTAAATAATAAAAAAAATTTAAAAGGAAATGAAGAAATAATAAACTTTTTATATAATTTACAACCTTTTTCAAATAGATTAATAAATACTTTCCCAAATTCTCAAGAAGAAATTATTAAAAAAGTAAGTTCTGAATATCATAGTAAAAATATACAAAAAAATTCAATAATATATAAATATGGTGATGAAGCTGATAAATTCTATATTATTCATGAAGGAAAAGTAGATTTAATTTTTCCTTATACTGAAACTATAGAAATGAATAAAGATGAATTTTTTATTTATTTATTAAGATTAAGAAGATTTAATGAAATTGAAATGTTACATAATGTTTTATTAATGAATCAAACTGTATTTTTAGAAAATTTAGGAGAAAATTTTATATTTGATAATTGGATTATTAAAGCTTATAATACTTTAATTAAATTACAATATGATCCTCATTTTATTGATAGAACAAGCATTAAAAAAAAGAAAAAAAAACTAAATGCTTTTAATCCTAAAGAAAATATTAATTTTATTGATTTTCTCCCAAATTATAAAAAAAATAACAATAAAAATGAAAATAAATTTGAAGAAAAAGTATTTGAAAATAGAAAAATGAAAGAATTAATATTAAGAATATCAGATGAATTAATATTAACAATAAAATTAAGTTTCCCAGATTTATATAAAGAAGTAAAAGTTGATATATTTGAAAATAATAGAATAATAGTGAATTTACCAATTGATCCCAAAAAAATTGAAATAATAAATAATGTTAAAACAGAAGATTATATAAATAGAATTAAACCTCCAATTTTAGAAACAGGATTATTAAGAAAAAAAGTAATTGTTATGAAATATTTATATATTAAAACTATTAGTAATGGAGAACATTTTGGTGATATATTAAATGACAATACTTCTCTTTTTTCTTCAGCACAATTAAGTTTAATTAAAAAATCTAATTTTAATTTTAAATTACATCAATTTCCATTTTTTAGAAGAATGACTGCAATTGCAAAAAATGAAGATAATAATTATATAGGATATATTAATAGAAAAACTTATTATGATACTTTAAGAAGATTCAGTGAAAAATTTAATTATGAAAAAAATTCTTATTTACTTAATTGTTTTCTTTTTAAAGAAGTTAAAAATCAAAATTTGATTAAAACTTATTCTTTTTGTTTTAATGAAATAGAAATTAAAGAAAATGAATTTTTAATTTCTCAAAATCAAAAATTAAATGAAGATAATAGAATAGTATATATTATAAAAAATGGTGAATTTCAATCAAAATGTAATAAAAGTATAGAACAAATAGATGAAGTTATTACTAATTTAGGTTATGGAAATCAACTATATATAACTTTACCTAAAAATTTAATTGATTTAATAGATACTCCATATTATGATAATATAATTAAACAAAAATTTAATATGAAATTAGGTTATGTTACTTCTAATGATATTATTGGTCTTACTGAACTTTTTGATGGAAATTATTATTTTAATGATTACATTTGTACCTCAAAAACTGCAAATTTATATGCTGTTAATTTTAAAATTATGAATTTATTAATTAAGAGTGATTCAAATATTAATAATTGTAAAAATATTATATTATATAATAAATATAAAATATTATCTGAATCTTTATTAAAGCAAAGACAAATTTTTTTTTCTTGTTATTTCCAAAAAGAAAGAGATAAATTAATGAAAATTAAATCTGAAAAAAAAATGAATAAAACCAAATATAATCGTTTTTCAAATTTATTTATAAAAAAAGTAGAAATAAACGAAGAACCAAATTTGAATTCAATTATTTCTTCAATTGGAGAATTAGATAAGATGCTTTCAAAAATGAATGGAAAAATAGTAAATGTAAAAAATAAATATTCACTTAAAAATCGAAAATTAAAAAAAGAAAAAGATGAAAAAAGAAATAAAAGTTTTATAAAAGAAAATAAATATTCTCAAAGTGTAAATGATATTTTAGATTATAAAACTTATAAAGAAATATTGCAAATGAATTCTCATTTAAGAAGAATCATTCCTAATGAATTATATAATAAAAAAACAGAAAATGAAAAAAAAAATGATAAGTCTAATGAAAAAAATAATAAACAAAATTTAATAATTAATTCAAGTTCAAAGAAAAGTGATTCAACTTTACATGATGATTTTAGTAAAGTTAATAATTCCAAATTTTTTTATGATTTAAATCCTCAAAATAAAGTTAAATTTATTCATCAAAGATCATTATTTGATATAACTCTTAATAAAAAAGAAAAAAAATTGAATAATGCTTTATCAGATAGAATATATATTAAAAATAAAAGTTATGATAAAATCACTGGACATGGATTATTTAAACAAAATGATTATTTAACATTAAAATTAAGAAGAATGTATAGCAGTAAATTAGATAAAATATTATATAATGAGTATAGTCATAGTAAAATATTTTTATAAGTATTTAAATTTTTGTAATGGAAATAGTTGAATAAATTATTTAATAAAAAAACTTAAATTAATAGAAAAAAAATAAGTAGTGTTAACAAATAAAATTTATTTAATGATAAGTAAATTTAACATATTCAATAATTTAAAATTATTTTATTTTTGTTGAAGTGAATTTTCTCTTAAATATTGGAAGAGAAATTTTGAATTTATGTTAATTAATTAATAAATTAATAATTTTCTTATATTAATTAATATAAAAAATATTATATTTAAAAAAATATCAAAATTAAAAAAAATTATAATACCAAAAAAAAATATCCAAAAAAAAATAAAAAAATTAAAAACTCACCTCAAAAGTAAAAAAAACAAAAAGAAAACAATCCAAAAAAAAAAAAAGAAAAAAAATAAAAAAAACCTCAAAAAAAAACAAAAAAAAAAAATTAAAGCCATATTCAGATCTTTTTATATTCTAATCCTAAAACAAACAAAAAAATTATTTAATTAAAACTAGGAGGAGTGATATTAATACCAAAAACTTCACAAAGAATTTTGAAAGAGACCATTTTATACATTTCAAGAATAGCAGTGAGTTCATCTTGAGTAAGAGTTTTAGGTCTTTTGATGATTTTTTCTTTTCCTTTTTCAAAAATACCACCAAGAACAGAAGTATCAGTTCTTTCAATGAAAAGATCAGGAGCTAATTTAAATTTAGCTCTAATATTAGTAATCATAATATCAAATTTATTATCAACAGGTTGATTAATTAAAATTGAAATTCCTTTAACTTCATCTTTTTTACTTTCTTCAGGATTGAAAGCAAGCTCTAAATTGTTCCATGCTTGTTTATCCATAAATTGAGCATCATCAGCAATTTCTAAAAATTTTTTTCTCATGTCTTTTGGAATTAGAAGATGTTCAGCTTTTCTTGACCAATATTTATTATAATGTCCTTCTCTTAATCCAAATGAAAGGAAAATTTCACTTGAACCATGGAAATATTCAAATCCCTTTCCATCTGTCAATTTTTTTATTTGCTTTTGATGTGTTGTTTTAAAGGCATTTACTATGTTTCCCCAAGTTGAACTTATTTTGTCAGCTGCGTTACATAAATTTTCAACTTTTTGGAATCCATTTATTTGTTCACCTGCATTTTTAACTTCTCCCTTAACACCATCTTTATTTTCATTACCGTTTAAGAAACGAAGGTTAAATGATAAAGTTAAGGATATTAAGGCTATGAGAACAATTTTTCTCATTTTTTTATTTTTTTTTTGGATGGAGATATATATATTATATTATATTATATTATATTTTTTTTAAAGGAAGATTTTTTTTTGAGATTAGGATTTTTAATTTATTTTTATTTTAATTTTTATATATGTTTTTTTTTTTAATATTGAAAAAAAATTAATTTTTAATAAATAAATGATGATAAATAAATATTTAATTTTTAATTTTACAATATAAAGATATGTAACATAAATATAATATTTTATTAAAAAAAGAAAATCACTTTTCAATTAATTCATCCTTATTTTTTATGTTTTTTAATATTTCATTTTTATTTTTAATAATAAAAGCAACTCCATTAACCCACATTTTAAAATCTTCATAAGAACAAAGTAAAATCTCAATTCTTTGATTATTATTCATTAACAAAGAAAAATTAAAACTTTTATTTAAAGCACATTTAGAAATATCATTTTTAGATAATTTATCATATTTTTCAAATTCTTTTTCAATAAAATCTTCTAAATTTCCATTCTTATTATTTACTTTAAATCTTCTATAATTTCTATGAATTTCAATAATAGTTTTTATCATAGAATTAACTATTGTATTTTCAATATTTTCAATTTTAATATCAATATAATTTAATTGAGTTGATGGAACAATTTTTATTATATCTAATCTTTTATTTAAACTTATTGTTGATTTAATAAAATTATATGGTTGAACTATTAAATTATTTGAATTTACATTTGAAAGTGGATTAAATTTATGATATGGTCCATTTATTGATCTATAGTAACAAAATGTTATTTGAGTTAATGGACTTAATTTATTCATTAGAGAATTATTTACATTCGATATTTTTTCTGTTTTTGATATCTTTTCTTTTAAATTTTGAATTACTTTTCCTAATTTTTCTCTTTCTTCTAACCATATTTTATTATTTTCATAGTTATTTAAATTATAATTTGTTCTGGGATTATAAGCTGAGATTGTTTTTCCATGATGTGGATTTTCATTTTGATAATTATTGTTATTAATATTATTCATATTATTCAAATCATTATTAATATTATTATTGATATTATTGGAATTATTGTTGTTCATATTATTAGAATTATTATTAATATTATCCATATTATTATTGAGATTATTCATATTATCATTATTCATATTATTATCATTATAATGAGTTTCATTTTTTATTTTAATTTTATTATTTTTGTTATGCTCATTATTATTATCATTATCACCAGTATTTCTATTATTATTATTTTTAGTAAAATTTAATTCTTGTTCTTTAGTTATTAAGGAATTATTTGGATTTATATTATTATTGGTAATACTATTTTTTGAATTATTAATTTCTGAGTAATTTATAGGAGTTATATTAAGACTAATTTCTTTTCTTTGTTTTTGCCTACTTGATGAAGGATGATTTGGAATGGTTCTATCAATGCTAATATTAATTCTATTAATTGAAAACTTAGATTCATTTTGACTTTTATCAATAGAACTTTCATTGTTAGGATTATTAATAAAAATATTATGTGAACTTCTAGATAAAGGAACTTTATTTTTTAATTTAATACTATTATTATTAAAAGTATTATAATTTCCATATGGAATTTTTTGATATTCATTCATACTGTAATTAATTTGATTATTATTATTTATATTAGATTCATTCATTTCATTTCCTCTTAATGTTAATAAATTTTCACTAATAAAAGAATTAGGTTGATGACTAATTTGATTAAAATTTCTTAATCTAGGAGAATAAAAAGTATTATAATCTTGTATCATTGATTTTGATTCGATATAATTATTTTTTCTTTCAAAACCAAATAAAGGTTTATAATAAGTACTTTTAATAGTTGTATTTATACTATCTACTAATCTATTATAAATAGTTAAATTAGAACCATATTTACTTTTATATATTTGTAATTGAGTTTTTATTATATTAAATTTATCTGCTATTAATTTCCTTAATGTTATTATTTCTTGGTTTGATTTTAATTTTTCTGATTCAATTTCATTTTTTAATTCTGTTATTTGTTCTTCTATTTTTTCAACATTATTTTTTGTTTCATTTGATTTTTCATCAGATTCTCCTTTTACTTTCTTACTATCATTTTCTATTTCTGAAATTTCTTTTAATATTTTATTTTTTTCATTTATTAAATTGTTTCCTTTTTTACTTATTTCTATATAAGATAATTCATTTTGAGTTAAATTTGAATGTATTGATTTTTCATCAATATCATTTTGTTCTGCAAATAATTTTATTTGATTATTTATATCTTTTATTCTATTATCAAAATCATCTAATTTACTTTTTAAATTTGTTACACCTAAAAATAAATTTTCTAAAATTTTATTTCTTTCTTTTTTTATGAATTTATATTCTTTATTAATGAAATTTAATTTGTTTTCTATTATTCCATCATAATTTGTAGCTTTGAAAAAATATAATAAATAATCATATATAATATTAGTTGAGAAACCATCATATTTAGAATTATTTGAAATATTTGAAATGAAACTTTCGATTATTACTTTTGATAAAGAATTTAAAAATTCATTTATGTCTTTATTAGAATTATTTTTTTTATTTTTTAATATTTTAATATAATTTCCTAATTCTCCTTTTATAATATTATTTAAATAATTATTATTTACTGATATATGTAAATTATTATTTAATGTTTCTAAATTATTATTTCCATTACTGTTTAGAATGTTATTTTCTCGATTATTATTAATTTCTATTATTTCAATTATATCTTCAACTAATTTATTACTTGTTTTATTTATATCTAAATTATATAATTCATAAGGAAATAATTCAATTTTATCATTAATATTATTATTTTCATAATTATTCATATTTTCATTTATTAATATCATATTTAATTTTTTAAATTTTAAAATTTCTTCAAGTGATTCTTTTTGAGATATTAAATTCATAATTTCATCTTTAACAACTAATTTTTCTTCTTTTGCCATTTTTAATAATTCTTTAATTTGTTCTTCTTTTTGTTTTAATTCTTCAATATTAATTAAAATATTATTTTTATTAATTTCATAACTTTCAATATCTTTCTTATATTTTAATATTTCATTTTCATGACTTTTAATTTTTTTGGAATCAATTATAATATCATTTATTTGTTCACTTGTTAAAAAATCATTTAAATTATTTGAAAGAATATATTTTGATAAAGTCAATGATTGAAAATTAATAGGGTTAAATTGAGATAATTTATCTTTTAATTGATTAATTTGAATATTTAAATCATTAATTGTTGCTTGTTTAACTTTTATTTGGGCATCATTATTTGAAATATAAGTTAAAAGAGTTGAAGATATTTCTGTTAAATTTTTTTGTAATTTTTCTTTTTTTTCCTCTAATTTTTTTATTTCTTTTTGATGTGGATTATTTTCATTATATTCATTTTGATTTTGATTAATTTCTGTTATTTTTGATTCTGCTTTATATATATCATCTACTATTGAGTGAATTAATGTTTCTTCATTTGAAGGATAATTATTCATATTTAATGAATACATTTATTTCTTATATTTTTTATAAAAAAATTTAAATTTTATTTTTTCTCATTTTTTTATTTATTCAAAAATAATTAATTAACTTAATTTAAAATATTAAATATATGGTAGAAAAAATAATCCAAAAAGGATTATCTTTAATCCCTTTAATATAAATCATAATATTTATATTATATATAATTCATTCATTTAAAAAATATAAAAATATAAATTCTTATGAAAAGAAAAAATAAACTCCCTTACACTCTAGTAAAAACTTTTATTTATATTTAAAATTTTGGAATAGGATCAATTATAGGAATATCAATATATATAAAAAGAAAAAATACTCATATTATAATTATGTTGTGTCTTATTAATAAAAGTGATTATTAAAGAAGGTGTTTATGTTTATTAAAGATAAAAGTAAAAAAAAGATGGACATATTACTTTATGAGTAAAGGGATAAGATAATTTTGTTATTGTTTATTTTTTATTTATTCAATGATTATTCGAAGTAAATTGTTAGAATATAGTATTATATGTTTCATGAATGTGAATATGATTTTTTATTATATATTATCATTGAATAAAATATTTCAAGAAGAATGTTAAAATTAATTGTCAAAGAGATAATTTGTTGCATATTTTTATAATAATTAAACTTTTATTTGTTTAAAACTTTCAATTAGTATTAACCCTATTTAGTTAACATTTTTATATTTTTATTAAATTAAATATATTTATTATTAACTTAAATGCTGGAAAATAATTCAAATGTTTTAAAAAAAGCAATATTAACTAAATTACTTTCTACTACCTTTAATGATAAATTAAATGTTCTAGAATCAAATACATCTAATTACTTTTCCCTAATGAATACATCTCATAATTTAATAAATCAAGTAACAAATACATGTAAATATATTGAAAGAAAAGTTCAAGAAAATTTACAAATAAAAAATAAAAAACTTCAAACATCACCAAATAAGCAAAAAATAAATTCAATAAATAGAAATTATTCAATAGGATTAATTTCTAAAAATTCTATAAAAGTAAGTAAAAATTTAATAAAATCAATTAAAAGTCCTTCAATAAATACAGAAATGAAGAAAAGTAAATCAAATATAAATTTATTAAAAGGAAGACAATCGGCAAGATTAAATTCAGTGAAAAATCCTCTTAAAAAAAGTGATAATAAATTAGCAATGAGTTTAAAATTAAGTAATAATAATATTAAACAATTAAAAAGATCAAAAACAGAAAGAGATTTCAGACAAAATAAAAAAAACAAAGGAAATAAAAAATTTCAAAATAATAAAAATTATGATAAAAATAAATCAATTGATAATAGTACTATTACCAATATTAAAACTAAAGATATTCAAAGTAAAACTTTTGATGATCATAATAATAATGATAGTAAAATATTTGAAATTGAAAATGGATTAATATTAAATGACCCTTTATTAGTAGGAAATAATGAAATAGATTTTATTCAAAAAGGCTTATTAATAAATTCAAATGATATAGAAGTAATTTATCATATATTAAATTATAAAATTTTAGATTTTGCAGAAGAGCAATTACCTTTTATATTAAAATACCTACAAATAAAAGATTATTTGAATTTAAAATTAATTTGTAAAACTTTTAGAAATATAGTTAATGAAATCATATTATCAGAATTAGAAAATCAAAAAATAGAATATGAAAGAAAAATAAATTTATTTAAAGCTGAAGAAATATTATCACCTTATAATCCAAATAATATAACATTAACAAAAGGAGCTTTCAAAGCAGTAAATTTATTAAATCAAGCTTTATTAAATAAATTATTTACTCAAAGTGCAATCCCTTCAGATGATATATTATTAATATATCATATATATTTCCAATTAATAAATCATCCTTTAACAAAAGAATTTAATGACAAACAAATATTTTGGAAAAAATGTTGTTATTATTTTAACAATGAATCAAATGGTAAAACTGGAGAATTATTATTAAAAAATCTTAAAGATGGTATTGATTTAAAAAGTGATAATATATATAAATTAATTCAGATTATGAATGGACACATTCAGAAAATTACTCCTGCTTATTTTTCTAAAATTTGCGGTACTACTGGTTTATTTGTTTTTTTTATTAAAGATATTTTAGATTTTTTAGGAATTTCAAATGATAAAAAATTACAATCTAATTCATATTGGACTTACAAAGGAGTCATAAATGTTATTGATAAAAAAATTGCAAAAATTAAAACATTTTCTAATCATAATTAGTAATTTTATATAATATTTAATTTTTGTAAAAAATATAAATTTACAATTTTTCAAAAAGCAATAAATTAAATATTATTATTTTTTTAAATTAATAATTATGAATCATTATCAAATAGAAACAAATATTTTACCTCAACAAGCTAGAATATTACTTAAAAAAAATTGGGAATATTATCAAAAAATAAATAAAGAAAATCAAAAAAAAAGAAAAATCCTTCAAGAAAATAAATATATAACTTATGATAATAAAACTAAGCAATTTATTCCAATAAAAAAATATGATATATGTACAACAGAAGAAACTTCTTTAAATTCAAGAAAATTAAACGAAAGTAAAAATAATATTACAGTTAGAAAGGTTAATTCAAAAATAAAAAAAGAAATATTTAATTTATCAAAAAATAAAACATCTAAAAAAAAAAATGAAAAAAAGAAACATTTAAACTCATCAAAACTTAATGTTTTAGATTATTCAAAATTCCAAAATTTATCTCAGAAAATAAATGATAATTCAAGAATTAATTATGAAAATATTTCATATGATATTAACAATAGTCAATCAAGATCAAATACAAGAAATAAAAAATTTATTAGATTAAATACTCTTCCTTCCTTATATTTTTCGAATGATAACTTTCATCAAAAAAAATCAGAAAGAAATATAAATAAAAATATAAATAATAAATTTATAGATACCTCCTTAGATAATAATAATAATAATTTAATTAAAGGAAAATTAGTTTTATCTTCATGTTCAAATTTTTATCAAAATAATAATAAAAATAACGTTAAATTATTAGAAGATATAAGTTTTGATTTAAATCAAACATATGTGAAATTATGGAAAGATAAAAAGAATAATAAAAATTTAAATAATACAAGTATAAATTTTTCAAATGAATTTAAAGATAGAAATTCTTCATTTAATAATTCAAAAAAAACTATGAAAAGAAGAGAAACAAAAGCTTCATCATGTTATTCAAATACAAATACTTCAAATACTAAAGATGAATACTTACCTGAAAATAAATTTAATAATTATACTTCAGTTGAAGAAATTCATATTGCTTTTGTTGAATTGATTCAAAATCAAAATAATTTAATTAACAATCAGGAAAATAAAAAAAGTAAAAAAAATTTTAATGAATTTAATAATTCTTATTTTAATGATAATAATAGTTTTAATGTTATTTATGTTGAAGAACAAGATTTATAATTATTAATGTATTATTATATTAAAAATGCGATTTCTTAATTTTATGATAATTTTTAAATAATTAATTTGTTGAAATTTTTTTATTTAAAATAAATAAATAAATATAAATAAAATTTTTTAAATGAAATTATTAATATTATTAATTTATATTCACAATAAAAAACTTTATACATTTAAAACAAAAGATTTTTATTTTTTTATCAATTCTAATAAATTACCTTTAATATTATTATTTCTATTAGAAAAAGTTTTTTCATCACTTAAACTTCTAAAATTAAAAGGTTCTTTAAAAATTAATTTTTCTGATAAAATTTTATGATATTGCATTTTACTTTTTCTAAAATAATTTAAACTATCTACAAAAACTTTAATTCTTTCAGCTTTATTTTGTCTTTTTGCAATTTCAATATTTTCAATTTGATGATCAATTAAAAAAAAAATTTCTTTATTATATTCTTCTTCAGATAAATTTTTTAATTTTTTAATATTTTCAAGTAATTTATTCATTGAATTTTTATTATCATTTTTATTTTCTGTTTCACTTCTTGAAGTTGCTTTCTTTATAGGTAAAGGAACTCCTTCTTCTAAATTATTATTTAAACTATCATCTAATTTTTTTTTTAATGTATTTAATTTTATTAATTTTTTCATATTTATTGGTGTTTTTATATATTGTGTTTTATTATATTTTTTTTCTTCTTTTTTTTTTTCTTCTTTTTTTTCTTCTTCTTTTTCTTTATTATTATCTTTTAAATTGTTATAATTATTATAATACATCAAACTATTTTTTTTCTTTGATATTGGTTTTTTTTCTTTTTCTTTTTTAGTAATAAGATTATTTTGATTTTCTTCTACATTTAATCCATTTTTTACTAAAGAAGAAAATTCATTTTTTAAGTCTAAATTATAATTATTTTCTTTTTTTTTATTAAAATAATCTTTTCCTTTATAAATTAAAAAATTTTCATTTCCAACTTTAGTATAATTTATTTGACGTAAATTTGAATCATTATTATTATTATTTTTTATTTCTTTAATTTTCCATTCAAAATAAGTATCATTATTATTATTATTATTTATTTCATTTTCTTCAAAAGATGAAGGTTTTAAACTTAATTTTTGAATTTTATCTTTTTCTCTTAATAAATTAATTATTTTTGAATCTGCTTTTGATTTTGTTGTTTTTTGGATTGTTAAATTATTTTTTAAATCATTTTCTATTTTATTTATTTTTTCATTATAATAATAATTTTTATTTCTTTCTATTGAAATTTCTTCTTTTTCTTTTTCTTCTTTTTCTATATTGTTTAAAATAGTAGTTTTTGAATTTGTTTGTGTTAAAAATTGTTTTTTTATTTTAATTTCATTATCAATATTTTCATTTATATTTTGTATATTTTTTTCTTCTTCATTTTCATTATCATTATCTTTATCATTTTCATTATCTTTTACTTTTTTCTTTTCTTTACTTTTTAATTTTTTATTTTTAATTTTTTTTATAAGTTTAATAGAACCTAAAGAAGTTTTTATTTTTCGATTTAAGTTCAAATTATTTTTTAAATTATTTTTTCTAGAAGTTAAAGCATTTGATTTAATTAAATGTTTTCTATCACCTGAATCAATATTATTTAATGGAATTTTAATATTTCTTTTTAAAGATTTTTTACTTCTTAATTTTTCATTTGATAATTTTATATTATGTAAATTATTCATAATTTTTTCTTTTTCATTTTCATTTTCTTTTCCTTCAATATCACTACTTGATAAAGAATTAGATATATTATTTTCATTTTCATATATTTCAGTTTTAATTAAATTATTTTCTTCTTGTTTTTCTTTTATTTTTCCTATTTTATTTTCCCATTCTTTTTTATTCAAAGATTCATATTCAATTGTATTATTATTTGAATTTTTACTTGAATTAATTGTTCTTTCATTTAAATTATTTTGACTAAAATTTCCTTTTCTATCAATTAATTTATCTAAATAATGATGATTGTTATTATTATAATCTTTTATACTATCAATATTATTATTTTTGTTGTTTTCATAATTATTTTTATTTATATTTTTCAATCCAACAATTATTTCTTTTCCTTCTTTATTAAAATATTTAATTTCTTTATTGTTTAAATCTAAATTTGATATTTCATTTCCTTTCTCATCAAATAAAATTATAGATTTATCATCTTCAATTTTATTTCCATTCTTATCATAATATTCAATTTGTATATTATTATGTTTTTGAGAAAATCTTTTATTTCTATTAATATTAATATGAGAGGTATGTGCTTTAGAAAAATATTTATTATTTCTATTATTTACTAAACTACTTAAACTTAATTTATCTGAATCAGAATCATGAAAATTATCGTAATAATTATTTTTTATATAAATTAATTTTTCTTCTTCTTGTTCATTATCATTTAAAGAATTTATATAATTTTCATTATTTGAACTTAATTGTATTTTAGGATTTTGAAAATATTGAATTGAATGATTATTATTCTTTGGGGTTATATTACCTTTTTTTCCAAAATTTAAAAATTTTAAATATTCATTTTTAAAATTTTCTGTAAAAGTATTTTCATTATTATTATTTGTTCTAAATTTAACTATTCCTTGTTTAATCTTATATTTTAAAATATCGATTTCTTTTTGAACTATATTATTTATTTGATCTAGATTTATAGAAAGATTTTTGTTTATTTTATTTTTTATAATATTATCAATTTTCATTAATAATATTTTAACAAATTTATTTTGAACAACACAATCTGGAGGAACAATTCTACAATTTTTTAATTTTATTTTATTAATAATATAATTACTTATTAAATTTCTTTCTTTTTTTCCTATTTTTTTAGAAAGAGAATAAAAGAAAATTAATTTAAGATATAATTCTTGATTTAATTCATTTTCATTATATAAATAATCTGAATTAATAAAATTTATTAATGACATATCACTATATATTTTTTTATGTACATTATTTGGAAAAAATAAAAAATTAACGTTAGAAGATTTTTGATTCTTTTTATTTAATTTTAAATTGTGAATTTCTTTTAAATATTTACCAACAACTGGGAAAGAACTTTCATTTATTGAAGGTAAAATTCCTTTATAATTCATTTCTTGAATTATTTCTTTAATATTATTTTGAGTTGTATTTAATGAAAGATGAGGTGTAAATTCAGCTGAAGAAAAAAATTTTCTTTTTGGAAATGTTTTCTTATATTTTTCTGTTGGATATACTTCAAAAATATTTTCTTCTGGTTTAATTGCTTTTAAAGATATTTTACTTTGAGAAAATGATATAAAGTCAGATTTCATTTATTTAATAATCTTTTTACTTCGATAATTAAATTTAAATTTATTATCTTATTTTCCTTTTTAATTGAAATAATATTAATTTTTAATTATTAATTTAAATACAATTATGTTTCAAATATTATTATTTAAATAAATTATTTATATTATCATTACATTAAAATAAATTTTTTTTATTTAAATTTGGCTTTATGATTTGAAAAAGTCAAAATTAATATTAGAATAATATTAATAATGATTATTTTAATTTTTCCTGAAGTTTCTTTTAATTTTTTACTATAATATATTTCGTAAATATTATACTATTTCTTTGTTGTTTTTTCATTTACTTTAGATTTAATTGAATCAAAATTAGTTTTAACATTTATAATTTTTTCATGATTAAAATTATGAGGAATAACATGTGATTCAAAAATTTTTTTATTAATTTTTGAATTTGAAACAATATTAATGTTTGATTTACTTAAATTATTTAATGAAGGACTTTTTATTGAAGATCTTAAAATTTGTCTTTTTCCATTATTTATATTATTATTTAATAAATTTGATCTTGAAGAAGAAGTTTTTATTTTTATTAATTTACTATTATCAATATTACTTTCTTTTTTTAAATTTAATTTCTTCGAATTATTATTTAACAGAATTTCTAAATCAAGTGAATTTTTATTATTTTTCTTTTTGATTTGTCCCTCATAAATAATTTTTGTTGAAGGTGAATGATATTTATTAATAATGCTTTCATTACTATAAATTGAAGTAAAATTAGTTGAATTTAAATGTTTTGAAGTTAAATATTCATATTTTAATTTTTTTGAATTTATGATAGGTTTATCAATTAAATCTACATTAATTGAAATATTTGGATAATTATTATTATTATGTTTTGAATATTTTTTAATATATTTTTCAATAATAATTTTATTCTTCAAATTATTAAATGTTAACTCAGTTGTATTCATAATATAAGAAGAATTTAAATCATAAAAAACTTGATTATTAAAACTATTTATTTCTTTATTTAATTCATTTCTATATAATTCCTTTTCAAATTTAATTAATTTCTCATTTAAATAAATATTTTTAGTTTCATAATTTTTTTTATTTTTCTCCAATTTCTTAATATTACTTTTTAACTTATCACTTTCTTTTTTTAAAATATGATTTTTTCTTCCAAGAGATTCATCTCTTTCTTTAAATTCTTTAAAATTATTTTCTAAATTTTTTTGTTTTTCCAAAATTTCATCTGCTTTATCAGAAATAGCTTTATTAATATCAATAATAGAAATATTATTAGTATTAATATTATTATTATTCTCATCATCATTATTATTAATTTCATTGCAATCACTATAATAACTATCACTATTACTTATTGTAATACTACTACTTTCATTTTCTGTTATAGAAATTAATTGATTTTGATTTGTTATGTTTTTAAATATTGAAAAAGAATTTAAATTCATCATTGATTTATTTTCTGATTGTCTTTGAGTTAAAGGATTTATATTGAAAGATAAATTTAAATTCTTTTTATTAAAAAAATCATAAGCACTTTCTATTTTATAAGATTTATTTATTTGATTCATTGAATTATTTTGATGAAGTGAAATTTTAAAATCTATAGATAATAAAATTTTAATTATTATTTCATCGTTATTATCTTTTAAAAAATACCATTGCTTTTGATTATTTTTATTTGATAAATTAAAAGGTATTGTAACTTTACCAAAATAATTTCTGATAACAAACATTGTTTTTGTATATGCGTTTATTGATATTGTTTGATTAATCATTGATTTTGAAGATATGTTAAAATAAAAAGTCTCTTCATGAAATATTAATGATGATTTTGTTATTTTTTCTGTTTCTAATGACGATTGATCATTATATTTTATTGATAAAATATATGGTAAATAATTATCTGAATTCCTACAAATTTTTGATTGATATAATGTTATGGCAATATAATTTTTAGTGTTTTTATCTGATGACATTTTATTTTTTTTTTAATTTTTTTTGATAGGAAATTTATAAACGTTGAAAAAACTATTTTTTTAAATTATTTATTATAATATAATTATACATTTTAAAATATATAAATATATATATAAACTAAAATAAATTTTTATTGAATTGTTAATTTCATTTTATTTCCATTAAATTGAATTTGTTTTAATTTAGTAACATGAAATATTTTAGTATCCATTTGTGATTTCTTCATTTTTTTTTAAAGGAATTAATTTTTTCAATCCCAATATAGATTCCTTTAATTCATTAGGAAAATATCTAACATCTTCTTTTTTTCTATACATAATTTCTTCTTCAAAATGAACAACACTATCGTTACTATTTTTATGATTATTAATATTAAGATTATTATTATTATTATATAAATGTTTATTATTATCATTATTAATATGATTATTATCATTATTATCACTAATATTATTATCACTGTTTATAGTATAATTCCCTTTATTTATAAAAGAAAGTTGATTTCCATCATCTTCTTCTTCTTCTTCTTCTTCAATTTTAAATTTTTCAATAGCAGCTTCTTTATAATAATCTAATTTAACATATAATTTATTAGCTTCTCTCAAATCTTCATAATCAAAAATTCTCATTAAATAATAAGCTAAACAAATTAATTCATTATCTCTTTCAGAATCATAATAAGGTAAAATAGGCATTCCATTATTTAATTGATAAGTGAAAGAAACTACACTATTATCAATGATAATAATATTTTTTAAATCAATATTTTTAAACACACTTAAGTCTTTAATATAAATTTCTTTACCTTCAAATTTAACAGAAGTACAATTATTTCTATATAATCTATATTTAAAATATTGATTATTAGGATCCATAAAATTTAAAACAGCATCTGCATAAGTACTATGACTAGCAGTAAAAACAACAATAATATATTTATCTTTAATAATATTTAATGCTTTTTTCCAATTTGGTCTTATATTAATACCAATTAAGCCTTTTTTTCTAGAAGGTAAATTTACTTCAATTTGATATTGACATTTATATATATTTGAAGATTGACAATGAACTAAAGTTTCATCTAAATCAAAAATTGTTAATTTTTTATTTTTTAAATTTATTTCATCATCAAAAGGAAAATCACATGGTTTACATTTATTAATATTTTTTATTTTTTCTATTTCTATCATCATTTCAAAACATTTTTCTGTATATGTATAAAAATTTGTTATATCTTCCATATTTGATAATTGCCTTACTTCATCTTCATTAAATTTAAAATGAGATAAATTATTTATTTTATTATATTTATTTATATTTATTGGTGTTGTTTTTTTTTTTGTAAGTTTTCTTATTAAATTTTTAAAATCTAAATCAGATTTTTTTATATTTCTTTTATTTTCGGAAGTTTTTTTTCTTTCATTTTTTCTACCACATAATTCATTTATACTTGAAATTATTGCATTAAAGTTTTCTTCTGTTAAAGGAGAATTTTTTTTATGAAATATTCTTTCTTCAAAATTTTCATTGTTATAATTGATTTGAGAATCATCTAAATAATAATCTTTTGATTTTTTATTGATTTTATTTTTATTAATTAATTTTTTTGAATCTCCTGATTTACTTCTTCCACTTTCAATTGCAATTATTTCTTGATTATCATTATCATTTATATAATTAAAAGATAGTTCATGTGGAGTAAATAATAATTCTCTTATATTTGATTTTGGAGATACTTTTATTTCTGTAATATTTGATAATTTTGATGTAGATACTGTTATATTACACATTTACTTTTTAAATAATTATTTTCTAACATTTATAAAAATTAATTGTTTTAATTATAAAAATATAATTGAAAAATATATTTTTTTGAAATGAAAAAGGTTTTAAATAAATAAAATTTATTTTTATATATAAATTAAAACTTAAAATTTAAATAATCAATAATAACTAAAATAAATAAAGAATTAAGATTAGATTATTAATAGATAAAGAAAGGAAATTCAATATAAACAATTTTTGGTTTAAGAAATAATAAGACAATTGAAAATAATTATATTAATTATATTTTAAAATCAAATATAACAAAAAAAGCTTGAGAGATTGAAAGCAAAATTATTTGATTATCCTCTTGATAATAAAGTTATATTAAATACAGTTCATTATGGACTGATTATATGGATATAGTAATAATATAGTTTTAATATATATATTAATTCAAATTTTTCAAAAAATCATTATTTAGGATTTATTATATTTTAAGGATTTAATATTTATAATTTAATAAAAAAATGTTTAATTTAAACCTTTTTATGTTTTATTTAGAATTCAGTTTTTAATATATGATAAATTTATATTTAAATTAATTTTTTATTTTATTTTACCATAAATTTATTTAAGAAGTATTATAAAATGTTTTATATTTTTAAATTAAGATAATAATGAATTCTTTTCTTCGTTTAAGAAAATTCATTGTTCCATTATGTTGAAATATTTTTCATAACAATTGAAAAATAATTTAGATAATGGAAATAAAAACCGTGATGCAGGAACCAATAAAAAAATAATTTTTTATTGAGTGTCATGACGCTCGAACATTAAAAAAAAATATAATTTAAATAAAAACAATTTAAATGAATTATTTTTCAAATGTCAAATAATGATATATTTATATTTTTATTAATTATAACTTTTTCAAAACAAGAATTAAGAATTCCTTTTAAAAGACATTATAACGAAGATTTATCTTTAATAAATCCTAAAGAATTCATTCCAAAAATTCATCAATCTAACATTGAAGTAATATTAGAATTAGGTTCAAATAATCAAAAAATTCCTTTTTATTTAAGATTTGATCAATATAGTTTTTTTACTTCTGGAAATGAAGCTCAAATTGATAAAAATTTAATTAAATTTAATGAAAAACTTTCTTCAAGTTATAAAAACTATTCAACTAAAATTAGCTTTTTTTATCAGCATTTTTTAAATGGTTATAAATCAAATGATATTGTTACATTTAATAATAAGAAAAGTATTAATATGAATTTTATTTTAGCATCAGAAATAAATATTATTTATAATGAAAGTGGAGTTATTGGATTTAAAAATTATGATAATATGAATGATGAAATGATAAAAGATTATTCTTTCATTTCACAATTAAAAGAATTAAATATTATTAATTCATTTAATTTTGTTTTTAAATTTTTAGATAAAAATAAAGGAGAAATTATTATTGGAGAAAAACCAGATGAATATGATAGTAAATATAATTTTGAAAAATACATTTCAGTAAAAGCTTTAGTAAGTGAAGATAAACAAATTTTTTGGGGATTTTCTTTTAATAAAATTTCTCAAATTTTAAAAAATGGAAAAACTAATGTTATAAAAGATTCTAAATTATTATATTTAAAAATTGAAATTGATGGTATTATTGGACCTAATGAATATGAAGATTTATTACTTAATGATTTTAATAAACTAATTAATGAGGGAAAATGCTTTAAAGAAAATACAAATTCTTATAGATATTATTATTGTAATAATAATGTTAATATGGATTTTATTGGTAATTTACAATTCGAACATTTAGATTTAAAAACTAATTTTACTTTTAATAAAGAAGAATTAATATTTAAATCAAAAGATGGTTTCCAACATTTTATGGTTGTATTTCAAAATGATATTAAAAATATTAATTGGGTTTTTGGAAAATTATTTTTAGAAAAATATTTATTGGTTTTTAATTTAGAAAGTAAAACTATAGGATATTATATTAGAAGTGAAAAAGGAATCTCTAAATCATTTATATTTATTATTTTTTTAATATTAATAATTATTTTTTTAGGAATCTTATTATATTATTTTATTAAAAAAATACCAAGAAAGAAAAGAATTTATGAATTAGAAAATAATTATGATTATATTACTCAAGATAAAACACAACATCTTTTTCGAAGTTAATATTTAATTATTTATTTTAATTAAATAATTATAATAAAAAATTCATTAATACAATTTTTTCTTTTATTTTAAAACAATTAAATATTTTTTATAAAATTAATAAAATTTTTTTATTAAGTAAATTCTATATTTGTATGTCAAATATAATATATCTTCTTATTTTTTTTTTGGAAACAAATTCAGTTTTAATTTTTCATTTTAAAAAACTTGATGAATATGATGGAAAAACAAATTATATAAACTTTTTAAAAATAAATAATATTGGAGTGAATTTAGAAATAGGAAATCCTTCACAAAAAATTTTTTCAAGATTAACTTTTTCAAATGATTATGTATATTTTAAAGGAAGTAATTTAAAAGGAAAATATAATGAAAAAGAATCGAAAAGTTATAAAAAAATAAATGAATCAAAACAATTTTATTCTGAACCTTTTAAAAAAGGAATTTATTCAATCGATTCAATTAATTTATATGATTTAAAAAATAATAAAATTTCAGATGAAAATTTTTCATTTATATTAGCAGAAGAACTTTCATTAGATAATAAAGAATGTTATAATGGGAATATAGGTTTACAAATACCAACACATTTTAATTTTGAAAAACAAAATTTGATAAATCAATTTAAATTAAAAAATTATATTAATGAATTTATATGGACAATAAAATATAATTCAAATTTTGAAGGTGATTTAATTATTGGAAATGAACCTTCATTTTATGATAATAATTATTTCAATTTAATTTTGAAAAAAACTAGAGTTTTAAACACTGGTTTAAAATTAGAATGGGGACTTTATTTTGATAATATTATTTGGAATAAAACTATAATAAATAGTATAAATAAAGAAATTATTTTAGATATTGATTTAGGTGTTATTTATGGAACTGAAGATTTTAAAGAAACAATTAGTATAAATTTTTTTCAAAAATATTATTCTTTTGGTTATTGTAAATTAAATATTATTGATTTTGAAGAAGAATATTTTACTTGTAAAAAACAAAAAGTTGATATTTCAAAATTTCCTTCTTTATTATTTATTCATAAAGATTTTAATTATACTTTTGAATTAGATTATAATGATTTATTCATTGAGTATGATAATATTTATTATTTTTTGATTATATTTAATAGATTTAATTATAATTCTTGGAAATTAGGTAGACCATTTTTTAAAAAATATCAATTAATATTTAATCAAGATTTGAAATATATTGGTTTTTATAATGGAGAAATTATTCCTTTTAAACCTTCTATTCCTAAAATTATAATTTTTATTTTATTTGTTCTTATTTTATTTTTATGTAGTCTTTTAATTTTTATATATCATAAGAAAAAAAATAAAAAACAATATGCCAAAGAACTCAATGAAGATTTTGAAACAGATTTTTCTTCAAATTCTTCAAGTTATAATTCAATAAATAATTAATGAATAATCATAATTTTTTTATTTAATTTTTTAAAAAAATATAAAAATATTTACTTCCCATTTTAGCAAATTAACAGAGAAATAAATAACCGAAAAATAGGTTATAAATTTTTTAAAATATCTTTAATAAAATTATGTCTAAATCTTATTTTGAATTTTATTTAGTTAAAATACTTTCAAATATAATTCTGAATCTTTATGAAAAATAAAATATTAATATATTTAATTCATATGATTTAATTTATGGATTAATTATAATGATTAATTAATTAAAGATTTCAGTTAATGTTTATTATAGAAAATTGATTAATTATAGTTAAATATTATATTTTTTAGAAAATATATAGGCAACGTTACTAAATCTTCTTTTGGAGTATTATTAATTAAATAAATATATTATGAATAAAAGTAAAAAGAATGAAATAATAAAAATTTGTTAAAAAATTTAAAAAAATAAAATTAAAAAGAATAATTTAAAAACAAAACAAAATTTTTAGACGATAAGTAGTCTTTTCAGAGAATTTTAAAATAGATTCAAAAATAGAAATAAGGACAATGTAAATACAAGCCAAAAACCAAAACCACAATAAACTCCAAATTAAAGTATAAAATAATACTGATTGAGAATTAACATAAACATAACACCAAATAATAGTATAATACCAGAAGAAAACACTTGACAAAAACATTATAATTATAGCAATTAAATTTCTTTTTTGATACTTTTTATTAAAAACATTATTTATATAATCATTCACTTCATCATTTATTTGTGATTCATTTTTTTCCATTCCATTTGATTCTTCAATTTTTTTTGATAATTCATTTTCAGTTATTTTTGAAGAGTAAAATGAAACTATACTCACTAATCTTATTAAAACTGTACATATCATTGTTATTAATATTACTGCTATTATTCTTCCAAATTCATGTCTCATTGGATATGCAAAATTTTTTCTTCCTTTGTCCCATATTTTCCTCTTTATTCTTTTTTCATTTAAAATTAATGCATTGAAGCCAAATATATTAGATATATTAAAAAGGAAAATAAAATGAGTTATCATTAAAGGTCTTATTATAGAACATCTTCCAATTGTAAATAATGGATGAAGAGAGAATAAATTTTTTTTAAAACTATCCCACAAAGTTAAATTTTCAGTTTGGGTTACATTATTATATTTTTGATTAATTGATTTATCTTCATCAGTTGTAACACTTTCCCCATTTTCTAATCCTCTCTCTTCAGGTATGTTTTGTTCTCTCTGGTCTGGGTCTTTGTTTAGAGGTCTAAGTCTGTTTGGAACTCTTGGTTTCATTGTTTCTTTTCTATTATTTATAATTCCATCGTTTTTTACTCCTTTATTATTTCCATCAAATTTTTGATAATAGAATGTATTTATGATTGATGAAATAATATATAATATAATAATTATTAGATACAACCAAAAACCAATATTTTTATGGATTTTTTTTACTTTATTATGGCATTTAAATGGAAGATTATATTCCTTATCACTGTTTTCTATTGAATCTGTTGAGTTATAAATTTTTATTTCATTAATGTTTGTATTAATTTTACATTGATATTGAATTAGAGAATTAATATTTTCTTGTTCACTTTCATTTAAATAATCTATTCCTTTATAAGTACATTTATCTTCATAATTATATGTAATATTTTGGTAAATATATGTTTTCCTATATTTTTGTGTTAAATCCCATTTAAATTTTGAACTTTGGAAACAAGGATTTGAAAAAGCTTTATTATTTTTATCATAAATATCTATTTCTCCTTTTTTATAAAATTTATAAAATGGAATATCAAAATCAAGATTTCTTTGAGATATATATATATCAACATTTTCACATATTTCAGAAGATCCTTCAAAAGGTTCATTATTTTCATTATATATTGAATATTTTAATTCTATTCCAGAAGTATCACTTTGTTTTCCTGAAGAATAGAAATTAGGAGGTATTATTGTTAATATAATTTTATAATTTTCATTAAAACAATTAGTGAAATTTATTATACTAAGAGAACTTTTTTCATATGACTTAAGAGATTCCTTAACTTTTTCAGTTGCCTTATTAATATACCATATCCAAGTAACCAAACCTAAAGAATCTGAAAAAATTTTATATTGATTTTCGTCGTTTAATATTGTGTTTTCAGTTTTTTCATATGTTTGTTTATTTATCTCATGAACATTAGTTTCATTTATTTTTAATCTTCTTAATCTTGTTTGTTTTAGAGAAATTAAATAATTATAAATTTCAATAAAATAAAAAATATTATAGTCTCCGATATCAGATATATCATTTTGTTCAAATTTATTAATATATTCATCTATTAAAGTAGTATTTTCAGGAATTCTATTTTTTTCAAGATAATATAATATAGATTTAGCATTAACTACATGTGTAATTAATATTGAAGACCAATTAGAAGGGAAATTTTCAATAATCGTTTGAAATTCTTTATCTATTGAATTGCTTTGGCAATAAAGTCCTTCAAAAACAGAATCACAAGAACAATTATACCATTTTCTATCACAGCTACCATCATAACCAACAACATCACATAAATCTTGGCAAAATTGGTCACTGTCAACAGAAATTAAAAGAGTATTCTCAGTCTCAGGTAAATAATATGTATTATTAACTTTAATTAGACCATAAGGTACTTGAATACACATATAAGTTGTTTCAATAGGATTTAGAAATCCATAATTATCATTTATACAATCATCATATGTAACACATTTTCCATCTCCATATTTATAATAAGGAGTTGAAGTATTAATTTCTAAACATCTTTTACATTCTATTTTTGAATTTGAATTAGATTTAACTAAAGGAGGAATACATGTAAGTAAATTAACCTCTATTGAAGTATTATAAGTTGTTCCACATAAATTTGTACATTCCAAAGTATAATTTCCATTTGAAACATTCTCTAAATTAAATGTATATATTATTTGTTTGGGATTATTATTATTTTTTGTATCTTCTTTATTAAAATTCCCAGAATTTAAAAATTGAGTATTATTAGAAATTTTACAACTTGTTATTTCATTGTATGATAAATCTGTGTCGAATGTTATTAATACATTTTGAGACTTTCCTCCTTCTACTAAAGTAGATTCTTGAAGAATTAATTTATTATTAATTGGGGTGGTAATTTCATCTAATGTATACTCTTTTTTATATGAATTCATTTCAATTATTACGTTTGTTGGATTTAAAGATGATGTTCCATAACAAAAATATATATTATCACTTAAAATGGAATCAAAATCTGTATTATTAGTAAAAGATATAGTTACATCTTTTTGCAAATCAGATGGCTTATATAATTTAAAGTTATTTGTAGTATATCCATTGCTTTCACAGTGTTTTCCATCTGATTCTCTTATAAAAATATAATAATTATCAAAAAAGTCATTTCTATAAGTTATATTTATTGTTTTTGCTGAGTCTGCTATTAATTTACATGAAATATTTAATGTTTTATCATTATTTAAAGTACCAACTTGACAACCTGATGGCATGACATTTATTTGATTTGTGTCATTTTGAGCAATATCAATATTAAATTTTAACTCAAATGAAAAATCAGCTTGTTCATTAAATTTGAAAACACTAAATATTTCTTTCAAAGTGAAAGTTCCAATTATTTGTATTTTATCAGTAAGATTTTTAGAAAGTGGATTATTATAATTTGAAATTGAATGTCCATTTAAAACTATAGTATAAATATTACCAGCAGATCCATTAAAAACAAAAGATAAATTATTATTTTGAATAGTAAAATTATCTATTAAAAGATTTTCTTCGTTTCGACTTGGAACAAGGGTAATTGACTTTATTGACGGCATATAAAAATCATTTGAACTTGAAATAATTGTGACATTAATATTTTGTGGATTTTGAGACTCTTTAGGAGTTAGCTCAAACTTTGAATCACTAAAGGAATTGGATATAAAAGTTGTTTCCCCTGTTGATCTAGAATTATATAATATAGTATGATTACCAAATGTTCTTATTGGGTTTGATGATATATTACATATTATTGTTGCATTTGAAATATCACCACATTTTAAAGATATTGGTTGATTGTTGGAATATCTCAAGGATAAATTATCCAATTTACATTTTAAATTTGTGAAATATATATAATCTTTATAATAATAATCTGAATGAGTTAAAGGAGTAAAAACAAAAACGAGATTTTCTTCAATTCTTGAATTATATAATAAATTATTATTTGGTTGATATATTAATAATTCATATTCTCCTTCTAATTTTGCTTGACCTGAATAAAATTGATTTGACGAAGATAATATAAGAAGAGTTCCATTTAAATACACTGAAAGTTGTGGAAAAGTTGTTGTATTAATTCTTTTCCATGTTATGTTTGTTGTAAAATTAGTATCTTTTAATATGCAATTTGAAATGTAAGAAATATTAAATAAATCTGAACCTTTTTGAACAAATTCAGCAGTTATATTTGTTGAATAATTAATTGATTGATCTGGCAATGTATAATAAAACTTATAAAATTCTGGTTTATTACTTTCTAATATATATGTATTTGATGAATTTTTAATTAAATTTATTTGATTATTCTGTGTATCTAAAGCAAAAACATTATCAATTGAGCCATCTCTTACATTTGTTATTGTTACTTTCCCTATGTTATTTGCATTATTTTGTAAAACAATAATTGATTTATCTATTTTTAATTCAACAAGACTATCAATTGGTATATTTATTGTTTTGCTATTTTTTCCAGATTTTTCATTATCAACTAAATCTCTTGTTAATGTATTAATATAATAAGATTTTCCATTTTCTAAAATAGGATTTATAATAAGTGAACTAGTATTTATATTAGTTATATTACAGGTATTATTGTTTTTTTTACAAGTAATAATGTTATCATCTTCATCATTTGTAATAGTTACTTCAGTAATTTTTGAAACATCAAAATTATCTGAAAAAATTCTAATTTGATTTCTTGCATTATAAGTTATTCCCGAAGAAAGATCTAAATTAAAACTACCATTTAAAATACTATTATAAATTGAAACATTTTTTTCAATTGCAGTTGTTCCATAATTAATATTATAATTATTTGAATATCCATTTGGAAATACAGTTATATCATAAGCACAAACTAAAGTTAAATTTGAAATTTCTCCACATTGTAAAGTATAATTATCGTTTCCATTTTCAATTGTTATTGGGTCTATTAAACAAGTAACATTTTTGAAAATAATATTATCTTCATAATGAATTAAATTTTTATCTATTGTAAATTCATTATTAATAAGTGTAATTTCATTAGATGATACTAGACAATTACGATTGTCTTTTTCTGTTACACCCAATTCAAAAGAATTAGTTATTGTAATATTTTTTTGTAAATCTTGAGGAAATGTATAATTATTTCCATTAAAATTATATTTATATATATATCCATTATTTGTATCTTTTAATAAAAATCCAATATTAGATTTATCTAAATATTCTTTAAAATAATAATTTTCATTAAAAGATACTTGAGGAGTATAATCCTTTATATTGATACATGTAGTAGTATTTGGAAGAATAAAAATCTCCTCTATTTTATTCGTTGTAATTACATATGAATCAATTAAAGTTGGAGGGGAGCTTGCTAAAGTAGAATAATAATAAAATTTATACAATCCAAAATTAACAATGTTATTATCTTGAGGAATCATATAATAGTATTTCTCTTGAGAAATTTTTATAGCCTGACTACAACATAACTCTTTTTCATCTTCAAGAGGTGTATATCCAACAGTAATATTTGTAATACTGTCTAGGTCTTCTGTAAAATTACTTGAAACTGTGATTGTTACATTATTGTAAAGCTCTTTATTTATACATAAATGTTTTGATTCTTCAACTATATAGACTTTATCAAAAAAAAAACGAACATCAGGTAAACTAACTTTTAATGGATATCTATCTTCAAAGTCGATAAAATTTTGTATAGGAGGATAATGAGGATCATTATCATATTCAATATCTTTTCTTTCCATCCTAAAAAAATATTTTGTTTCTCCTTTAGTAAGATTAAAGTCTATATATATAATTGATTTTGAATTATTGTCTTTGTCAATTTCTGGAGTAACAATAATATCAGAATCTGCAGTAAATGTGTTGGTATAATTTGTTCCTATAAAAAATTTTGATAATTCTTCTAAAAAAAAATCTTCACTTTTAATAGAGAGTCTATTAGTTCCTGATTTTAAATCACTATAGTTAACTATAAAAGTTCCATCTTCTATTGCTTTTGATATGAATACTTTATCAGTGATTGAATAATCATTATAAGAAATAGAATAATATCCTCCAACATCATTTCCGTAGTTTATTTGTGGTTGTAATACACATGTATAAATTTTAGTAAATTGATCATAATGTGAATCAATATTATTACATGTGTAATTAAATGATTGAGAAGTACTTTCAATTGCATTGAAAGATAAAGGGTCATTTGAAAAATTAGATATTGAACAATTTGAAATAAATTTTATATATGGTGCCTTTAAATAAAAAAATCTTTCATTAGGTGGAGCCAGAGAAATTTTTCCGAATATGAAATTATATGAATATAGAGGAATTGATACATCATTATTTTCAACAACTAGAATATTATATTTCTTTCCAGGATATAAACCTAAATCCTTATTATTAATTTGATAGGACTCATTGTTATTATTTATCAAAGAATAACATGAATCAATATTACAAGTTGAATTTGGTCCTTCTAAATATATTTGATGACTGAAATTATAAGAGTTACTCCAATTTAAACTAAAATTTAAATCAATCTCATATAATAAGCACATATCATTAGTAGAAATAGTGGAATTGTAAAAGGAACTAAAATATTCAACCACATTTATACTAATATTTAAATCATGTTTAACAGAAGAATCTTGAAAATTTAGAAAAGAAAAAGTATAAACTCCTGGATCAGTAATATTAAAAGAATAAGTTCCATTTTCATTATCAGATAAAAATCCTTTAGGAGTAGTTGATCCATTTAAATAATAATTTATATATAAACCTTTAATTCCGCCTTTAAGAGTTCCATATATTAGATCATTATAATTATTATTAATCACATAATGATTTCTATCTGTATGAAATGAAATTATTGATATGTTTTGATTTTGATTAAGTTCATTACCACATACATCTATAAGATATAATTCATATTCTCCTAAAGTTGCATTCTCAACATTAAATTCTATAACAATATAATTTTCTGTCAAATTATATATAATAGAGATAGAATTATAACTTTCATTATCATTTTTTAATGTAAAACTATGAAAACAATTATCGACAATTTTATTATCATCATTAAATTTAATTTTAATATATTGTGAGTGTCTTGAAAGTAAAGTTCCTTCAACTGAATCAATTTCATAATAATTATAAAATTGAATTCCAGTATCAAAAGGAAATCTTGCAGTATAAATTTTTTGATGACTAGCATATAGTTTAGCAATTCCTTCAGTAAAATCACTGACAGGTAAAGTATAATTAAAAGTATAAATATTAGAATTTTGAGCTACAAAAGTTTGAAGTAAATTTTTATTCCTGTTTGAATAAAAAACCGTTACACTTCCTAAATCAATATGAAAATCAATTGTAATAATAATATCAGTATTTAAATTAGTGGCGGATATTGGTTGACATTTATTTCCTGTGATATAATATAAAGATATATATTTGAATGTATCACTATTAATTATATTATTTAACCTTATTCTATAATATCCAGCGCCATTATTATTTTTTAATGTACAATTAACTAATTTATTAGATGGTGGAATACAATTTAATATATCAAAATGATTATAAAATTGATTTGCATAATTTGGATCTGCAAATTCAATTTCAATTGGATAAGAAGATACAACACTATTTTTTTCAAGGAAAATTATAGGATATTTAGTTTTATACAAATAATGATAAAATATATTATCATATTGAAAATTATGTCTTATACATGGAGAATTATTATTTTCCCAATCTTCAAGATGTCTTGTCAAATAATTTATAATAACTTCATAATTAGCCCCATAATCAACTGTTAAATTAATAGTATAATTTTGAGCATCTACTATAAAATTATCATTTAGTGTTCCAACATACTCTATAACACTATTTTGTTCAGTTGTTAAATTATAATTTATTCCTTCTAATTTTGGCATATAAAAGTCTTGATTTGGATTATTTATAATTATAGATTGAGGAATTCCTATTGTTGTATTATCTGTATTAATATCAAAAAAAGAATCACATAATGAATTTGATAAAAAAGTTTGTTTTGTTATATTTAGGCCATTTACTTGAACATCATGATAACCATAAATATTATTAAAAATAATACTACAAGACTTTATTTTAGATGAAGGGTCATAATTGCCATTAGTACAATTTAAATCTTTAACATTTTGATTTTTTATAAATTTTATATCAACAGATGTTAAATTACATGTAACATTTGTCAAAGAAATTGTCCTATTTGTTTTATATTGGTATTCAGGTGGAATTATATATGTTAAATTAATTGGTTTTTTTATATATATATATTGGTCGTCATTATCATTTTCAAAAATTTTTAAAGTATAATTATAATCATCAAAATCTTTATAATCAATAAGATAATAATAATTTGTTTGATTCTTTTGAACAAAAAACTTTTTATCATTCAATTCAACATAACTATTATCTAATTGTAAAGTCCCATTAAAAAAAGATGATTGAGTTAATATAATATTAAAATAATAAAAATTACATTCATTTACATTTGTTGTAAATAAATTTGAATAGAGTTTAACAACATATACTGTTTCATCAATTGGAGATCTTGATTCTATTTCATTATCCATATAATCATAATTAAAAACTCCTGGACTATCCATTATTTTAGAATAATTATTATTAGATTTATCTAATTCTATATCTGTGTTTCTTTCATAAATACCTGATACATTATTAGCACCATTACCACTTACAGATATAATTAATCTATGTTCAAAATCATATTCATTATTTTCATTATTAAGAACAAAATATAAATGATTAAAAGTAAAGGTGACATTTAAATTAGTAATTTTAAAACGTAAATCACTTACAAAATTTCTAGTGCTATTGGTAAACTCAGTATAAACATAATATATTCCAATCGCAACATTTTCAGGATTAAATATTATAGTATTTCCAACCTGTGAAATATTAGAAAAGGTAAAATTGTATCCTACATTCATATTATTAGGATTTAATATTAATATAAAGTTTGTTAAATTATTATTAACAAAAGAAGTATTATATGTTAATGTAACATTTTTAGTCCCTTTTACGGATTCCAAAACTATAGGAGGTTCTATTTTTACAAGAAAATTTATATATATTATATCAACTGTTAAGTTATCAATTTCCTTCCAATTTCCACATTGATCTTTATAACTAATTTTATAAGTGCCTTCATCAGATTCTGATAAATCAGTTAAATTAGAAAATGAACAAGATAATATTTTATTATCATTTACATCAGATGTACAATCATTTGATACTTTATCTATATCATTAATAATGATTTCTTCAATTCCACTTGCATCTGTAGTAAAATTCAAAATGACATTTTGAACACCAGGTTTCATATAAAGACGAATATTATTATGGGTAAGTAATTGTAGTGTTTGAACAAAAATCAATCGCAAATTTTCGGGATCGATGTCGGTTTTGTCGTTTAAATCTAAAATTTCTGAAACAACTTTTAAAGAATAATTACCACTTTCAAAAAATACATTAGATAAAGAATAATCATATGTAACAAAAGTATTTATTATTGATGAATTTGTAGCCCTTGCAAATTTTATATCATAATTACGAATATTAATAGCAACATTAATATCACTTTGCAAATCATAATGATAAGTTATAGATATATAAAGAGGTTCCATATCTTCAATATCTTGGCAAAATTCTTCCATTGTATAATTTGCTAAATAAATATATCTATATTCCATTTGTTCGTCTGTATTATAATATCTGAAAAGGTATCTTCTTGCAGAAGTAGTATTTTTATTAAATGTTATATTATAAATATTATCAGTGCCAAGTGGATTTATTTCCACACCTACATATCCATTAATATACAATTGAACATCACTAGAAGTTGGATTTTGGTCTGAAAAAAATTTGGCTTGAAAAGTCATATTACCTTGTAATTGAGTAGCTATTTGTGTTTTCATAAAAAGTATTGGATTTAATATTATATAATTTGATACTACTAAAGTATAAGTAAGTGTAGAATTATTTGTTTGGTTATCTTTCGCATCAAATATAAAAAAAGTATAATTTGTAATATTAGTCAACCATGAATTGGGTATTTCAAATTTTATTGTTTCGAAATTATTTAAATTCCAGTTTTGAATTATTTGTGGTTGTGATGATCCTAATCCCTTATATTCTATGTGATCTATTTGTTGTTCAAAAATTGAATTTAATAAATGAATTGATAAATTAAATGTACTAGAATTTTTTAAAACATATGAAATTTTTTTTGAAAATATTTCTAAAGTATTATTAAATATTAATATTTTTTCATATCCAATTGTTTCTGAGGCATTTGAAAATGAAACATTAAAGATTCCTTCTTTCATGTCAGATTCATCAATATCAATTGTATATTTATTATTGTTGTTTATCGTAACTCTTATATTAAAAGCTTGGCCATAATTAATTGGATTGAAATTTAATTCATAAGTCCCATTTAAATTTGACTCAAATTCAAAAGCGAATCTAGCAAATGAATTTTTTTCTTTTGTGAATTGATAATAGGTTGGCCCAAATGATGTTATAGAATTTAATTTTCTCAATTTGATGTTTTTTTTGATGTTAAAACATATTTGTTTTTTACATAAAATTATATTTGATTTAAACTTTGAGTTAAAATTATAAATATATTCTCCATTTAATTCCTTTTTTAATTGAATTTTTTTATTAGAATAAGATGATTTAATGTAATAGTCATTTAATTGGAAAGAACTAATTATTTCATTATTTCTATATTGCACATGTTTTTGTAAATTTAAAATTTCTTCAAAATTAAAAATTGGATTTTCATTGTTAAAATAATTTATATTTCCATTTGAAGAAACAATTGAATTTAATTTACATAAATAAAATTTATTTAAATTAATTTCAAAATAATAAAATTCATTTTCTTTATAAACTGTTGGATTATATTCTTCTCGAATTTGATCAGAATTAAAACATTCCATTTTTACTTTATTGATTATAAAGTTATTTTTTTCATTTTGAATTATAATTCTCATTGAATCATTTTTGAATGAAGGAATATAATAAATTTTATTTTTATCAAATTCATTTAAAAAAGAAAAACTCTTTACTAAAGGTAAAATTAAAAGGTATATGAAATAGAAGTATGTTATAAAAGGAAATCTAAATTTGGTTTCCATTTAATATTTTTATATATAAAGTATTTTTTATCTTAAATATTTATTAAATAATTATGGTCTATTAAATGTTTTATAACTTAGCATTAATTTATATTTAAATTTAATTTTTATTTGTATATTTAAACTAAAATTATGTTATTCAAAATTAATTCGGTAAATTTATTTTTAGATTTAATTATATTGCTTAAACGTTTTTTAATTAATATATCCATAATAATATACATATTTTTTATTTTAATTATTTATATTCTTTTTTTGGAATTAATTAATAAATAAATCATAAGGAATAGGGATTCAAAAAAAGTTAAAAATTTAGAATTCACTTTTCATATACATTAGAATTTAAACATTTGATTTGTTAATAATTATTAAATTAGAAATCCAATAAATTATTTGATAATTATAATCATAAAATATGCTATTAGATGATGTGATATTTAAATTTTAATTTGAATAATGAATGTTTAATTGAGTGAAAATTTAAAAAAAAATTATTTTTAGATTTAAGATCCACCTATTTACAAATCAAAAAATAAATTGATTTAAATCAAAACGTTATACAATTATAAAAACAGAAACTTTTCCAACCATTCAAAAAAATTAAAAATAAATTTATAAAGTTTCATTTAATATTATTAATAAAAAAAATTTAAATATAAATAAAGATTTGCAATTAAGAAATTATTTAGTTGCTTATTATTTTCACAATTTAATCAATTAAAATTAAAAAATTTATCAATTATTTACGTTTTTATTTAGATAAAATGTTAAATTTCCTTCTGTAGTTCCAATCTTAATTACATTATTAATTCCATATTTTAAAGTTTCTTCAATATTAATATACCAAGCAAACATTTTATAGTAACCTTTTTGTAAGAATTTAAGAACATTCTTAAAATTTTCTTTTCCAATTTTTTTATTATTTATAAATAAATGTGTATAATAATTATTAATATTATCATTTTTTATATTAAACATATGTTCCTTATCTTCTAATTCTTTTTGAATTTCATTAAATAATTCATTTTCATCCAATTTTTTATATATATTATTTGAAATTGGATTAATTTGATTTTTAATATTTAAATTTTTTTTTTCAATATTTTGTGCTTTCCTAATTATTCCATTAATAACATTATTATTTGAAATTCTGTAATTTATGTTATTAATTGGATTATAATCACCTAAAATATAATTAAAATACTCAAGAATATCTAATAAATATAAATTATTTATATATTTAGAAAAATTAGATAAATTAATGGATTCTGATTTTTCTGATTCATAATCAGGAAAAACCATTTTAGTAATTATTTCTTTAATATTATCTAAAAGTAAATCATCAAAAGGTTTAATTTCCATTTTTATTTCTTTATTTATAAAAAAATTATCAAAAGTATTTGATAAATTTACATTATTATATAAAATTGTTGATTTCAATGAATCATATTTATTACTTAATTTCCTTAAATACCTTTCTTCTCTATAAAAATTTTTATTTATTTTAGTTTCTAAATTTGAATAAAGGGGATTATTAATATATTTTTCAGTAAAAATTTCTTTATTAAAATTTTTGAGTTTAATACTTTTGTAAAGAGTAATATTTAAGTCTTCAATTATATTTCCATTTTTTATTTGTTTTTGACCTTTATAAAAATGGAAATCTTCTTTATTATTAATAGAAGAAATTAATAATTTATTTCCTTCTTCATATATTTCAGCATAACAAGAAAGAGAAGTAATTGAATAAAATTCCGGTGATAAATTTAAATTTTGTGTATAATTTAAAAATTCAGCCATTTCTTTTGAAAATTTTTGATAATAAAAATATACATTTTCACTTTCTTCTTCAACTAACAAAAAATTTTTTTCAATTTTATTTTGAGTTGTTTGGTTATTTGAATATTCTGGATATTCGATTATAAATGATTTTGACATAAAATATTGATAATTATTAAATTAATTAAGAAATTTTATCATAAATATATGTTTTAAATTAAATAATTTTTTCTTTATTCCTAATTTTTTTCTATTCATTTGAAAATTATTTTGTGAATGATAAATAATTAGGATTTTTAAGAGTTAATTTTTTGAAAATTTATAAATTTAAGCATTGAAAGGTTTTTTAAGTGAATTTGAATACTATTTGACCAAATAATAGAAAAAAATATATCTTTTAAATTTATTTTCTTAATCCTTTTGATTAGACTAAAATAAATCTTTTTAAATCATTTTTAGGAAAGGTACAAAAATACTAAATATGAAAATCTATAATTTTGTTTTAATTCATTAGAAAAAAATGAAGAGAAGACTAAATTTTTTCACTTTATAAATAATTACACTTATTTAATTAAATATTTAATTAATTAATTATATAAAATCTATAAAACAAATTTAGATAATTAAATTTGATGATAAAATTAATTTATTAATTATTTAAAATATTTTAAACAAAATAATTTAAGAGAAGTTTAATTTAATGTTTTAAAAATTAACTGTCATTTCTTCAAGAAAAAATAACAATGAATTAAATACGATAATAAAAAAATTTTTTAAAACAATAAAAAATAATATTAATAATATTAAAATTTTACCCTATGAATATTATATAATTTTTGAAACAAAATAATCAAGAAGACGTTGTTAAACCAATTGATTCATTTGATATAAAATCTGGAAATATTGAACAAAGAATATTTAATTTGAGTTAAAGATAATCTTTCATTATTGAATCATAAATTTTCTATAATAGGTTTAAAAGATAAAGAAACAAAAAATTTAAATTTAAGATGAAGTGCAAAAAACAAATATGATAGAAAATTTTCCTTTTAATAAACTAATTAATGATAATAATAATAAATATTATAAATTACAAAGTAAACTATTTAAAAGAGATTTATCAACAAATACTCCTTCGTTAGCGATTCCTTTAAAAATGAATTTTTATCAAAACAAACTTTAATCTATAATAATCTTTGTAATAATCAATAAAAGAGAAAAACAACTTTCTCAATTTCAAAAAAAAAAAAATGGAATTACAATGAAAATTTAAGAGTAATAGGAATTAAATTACCAGGAATAAGAGCAAAAATATTTATTCATTTAGAAGAATTATAAAATTCATTTGATTTTCCTATTGAAAGAGAAAAAGTTTATTTACAAAATGAAAGAAATAAAAATTGCTTATATAGATTATTATCTTTTATTAATTTAGAATATTATTTAAATAATTTTTTTGATAATTGTTATACTTCATCTAAATTACTTTTTGTTCAAATGCAAAGAAAACAAATTTTAAATGAAGATATATTAATTCAAGAAATTGGAAATGATAAAATTGGTTTTATAAAGAGAATAAAATTAAAAATGAAGAATGTAAACGTATTTAAATTAAAAAATGGAATTTTAGATAATAAAAATTATTTAATATTTCAAAAATTGTTATTTTTGAAAGAAAAAAAGAGAATTATGTAATTTGTGTCCATTTTTTAGAAAATATTTCATTAAATGTTTTATCTATAAATATATTCTTTATTTCATTGGAGGAAAATTAAATATTATTAGATTTAAGTTATTTATTTATTTAACATTTTTGATATGTAGAATATTATAATTTATTATTTTTTGAACAAAGAAAAGATTTATTAAAGTTATTTTATATAAACACTCTTTTTTCAATGGAAAAATTATATAAATAAATACTCATAATAAATAATTATATTTTTATTTATTTAATAAAATTTAATTAAAAAGTAAAACAAAAAATTAATTAAAATTTTTATTGATTCATTGCTTTATAATTAAATAATTTCCAAAATACTTTTAATGATTTGACCTATATACAAAACTTTCGAACAATATAAAATAAAAATTTCCAATTATGTTAATAGTATTTAATTTTGTTCAAAAAGAGAAATTATTACTTATGTAATAAGAACAAATAAAAATAAAAATTTCTTTAAAAAACTAAAGTTTATGTGTTAAATGATTAAATATTAAATTTAAAATATAAATATTTCTTTTATAAATACTTAATATTAAAAAGAATATAATATTAATTAAACAAATAATTTATAATATTGAAATAATAATTTTTTATTTTTACTTAAATTTAAATAAACATAAATTAAAAACAATATATTAATTATTTAAAAATATATATATATAAAAAATATATTTTTATTTTTCAGTTTTTTGTACAAAATCTTCTTTAGTAATTACACCAATTAATTTTCCTTCATCAGTCACAAAAACATGAGAAACATTTAAAAAAGTAAAAAGAAATTGAATTTGAATTACAGAAAAAGTTTTTTCAATAGTTAAACAAGATTTATCACATCCTAAATTTTTATCATTTAAATCAATTTTTCTTCCTAGAAAAATTTTATCTTTTTTTGATTGTTGTTCAAAAAAAACCATAATTCTCATACAAGATTCTTGTTTAAAATTTTTATTTAAAATCAATCTTTCTTTATCTCTGATACTCATATATAATTTTCTAAACTTTCTTTTAATTTGTTGAATTAAACCTCTTTTAATATTAAAAAATTTTTTTTTAGTAAAACTAAAATATTCAGTAAAATTACTTTGTCCTTTAATACTAAAATTACCTTTAACTTCATTATACATTGAAAAAACATAATTAAATAAATTTTGAGCTGAAATTTTGGATTTAATAAATCCTTTTTTATCAATAATAGGGACACTTAAAAAAGTATTTTTTGGCATTTTACTCATAACCAATAATGCATTAATAATTTTTAAATTTCCTTCTTCTAAAAAATAATCAACTTTACTCATAATATCTCCAGCAGTTAAAGAGTACATATTTCTGGATTTAATGGCAGGTAAATAAGGTAAATTTTTAATAGCAAGTAAGACATCAAATATACCCATACTTAAACTTTGTCCTACTAAATTAGCAATAAGACAACTTAATAATAAAGGAACTAAATATCTTCTTGTTCCAGTCATTTCAAAAACCATTAAAGCTGAACTTACAGTATGTGAAAAACCAGAAAATGTTGCAGCTGCTGCTATCATTGCACATCCACTTTCTATATTTATTTTAAAAAATTTATATATTATGTGACCGTATATTCTTCCAAATATTGCTCCCATTGAAAATATTGGACCAAATACTCCACTTGGTATTGTACATATTAATCCTAATATTGTTAAACAATATTTACATAAGAAACATAATATTAAATAATAAAATTCATTTGGATGATTCCATTTAGGAACTTCATTTGAATTTGCTGAAAATAATGTAAACATTATTATTTTATCTGTTTTTTGTAATGGAGTTATAAAGAATGTTATAAATGAAGTTATTAAACCTACAATAGCTGCGAATTTAAAACGTGAGTTTAAAAAGGATAATTTAGTTTTTTTTCTAATAAAAACTCCTTTAGCTATTAAAGTAGAACATGAAGCACCAATAGCACCACAAATTAACCCAATAATAATAAAATTAAATAATTTGAATCCTTCATTGACTTTAATATCATTAGTATCATTAATAACTTCGATTAATTTTTCTTTCATGAAAATATTTTGAATAATAATAACAATTACAGAACTAAAGAAACTTTTCCACAAATTACTAACAATATAAATAGAAGCAGTACTTTCAATACTAAATAAAACTCCTCCTAAAGGAGCTCCAAGAGCCCAAGTTATACCAACAGCACAAGCAATAGAAAGCATTTTAATTTTTGAAGAAGTATGTTTATTAATTTTATTAAAATAATTAACTTTCATACATCTATTACAAATTAAACAAGATAAATGAACATAAGGACCAACTTTTCCAACAGAACAACCTGAAACTAAAGCTGCGAATAAACCAAGAGATTTACCTATAAATGCATTAAATGAAAAATATTTAAATTTGGAAACTCCACTTAATACTGTTTTCATTTCTGGAATTCCACTTCCATCTGCATCAGGACTTATAAATGCTCCTACACTTGTGGCAAGTAACATAAATAATATTCCTGATATTGTCCATAATAGAAAATTTAATATTGGAGATTTTGATGATGATATCATTATACGCATTTTTCTACCTGTAAATATTAATTTTTCCAGAAATAATAAAAAAAATGATACAACTATTGTAAATGTTAATATAAATATCCATTCTAATGGATCTAGTAAATGTAAATTTATTATTATTCTTTTTATTATTGATTTTGGCTTCTTTTTCTCTTGAGATACTTTTTCTGAATCATCAACTTTCGAAATTTGAGCTGTTATTGAATCACGAGATAAATCGTCAAAGTTTGAGGCAAAGGAAGTTAAAAGATAGTTTGAACGCTGATTTGGTCGAGCTGGGTTGAATGTTATGTAGTTTTTTTGGTTCATTTAAAATAATTTTATTTTTTTATTTTTTTTTTAAAATTAAATTTCTAATGGTATCACCAAATATAATTTTTTTAGTTGCTTATATATTATATGATTTATATTTCAATTATAAGAGATTCTTCCAGTTTAGTCAACCTAAACAAAACTCCTTCCTTATAATTGGGAAATGGTCTATATTCCACAAAAAATAAATTCTTAAAATTTATCCAAATATAATAATTTCAATATTTAAACAATTATAACAATTATTTTATTTTAAGTTATATGATATTGTTATATTTAATTATATATTTTTCTAATTATCAAATGACCTATACTTTTTTTCAAATAGATTCCTTTTTGATAAATGAAAAAGATTATGAAATAATAATATTATCAATTTTTTATGTCTTTGTGATATCTATAAAAGATAAATGAAAATATAAATGAATTAAAAAATAATATGAAAAATCACAAAGAAATCAAATTGATGAATACAACAAATTTTCTCAAAATAAAATCAATATAAAACATTTAGAAGAAATTAACAT
>JAJJLU010003530.1:0-59541 GCA_023807065.1 Isotricha intestinalis
AATATTTTTTGAAATATCATTTACTTTTATTCTAATATTATTTAATAAAGCAATCATATTATTTCTTTTTTTCATTATCATTAATTGCTTCAATTAAAGTAGTATTTGTTTGAAGTCTTTTAGCAATAAATTCTTCTTGTTTTATAATATCTTCTAAATTATCTTTAATTAATAAATTTGTATAATCAGTTAATAAAGAGTTTTGAGTATTTAATGCATTATCTACCATAATTTCAAAAGCATTATAAACTTTTTCAGAAACTGATAATTGTTCTTTAATATCATAATATGAACCAATATCAATTTGTTTAAGTTCAGGTAAAGATTCTATTATTGTCTCTGTTAAAAGAATTGTTGAAGAATCAAAAGAATCAAATAATTCTTTATATTCTACAATTGCTGAATTAATTATTGTTTGAGACTCTTTAATTAATTCTTTTTGATTTTCTTCATTTGATGAATTTATTTCATTATTCAATGAATTTAGATTACTTATGGTTTTTTCAATTTCTGGAAAAATTAAATTAAAAGCATTTTTTGAAGCATTTTTAATTTCATTTAACAAATTATTTAAAGGCAAAAAAAATATATCTGATGCATCATATAAATTAGTGATTAAATTAGAAATATTAGTCAATTCTTCTTGAATAGATTTTTTCCAAGTATTATTATATAATCTTTTAATTAAAATATTAGAAATATAATATAATCCTCCACTTATTTCATCAATAACATCGTTATATTTTTCATATGAATTTCCTATCGGAATGTCAAAATTTTTATTTAAAACAATTTTTTCTTTATTTCCTATTTTATAATATAATAACATTATTAACGTTTCATTTCGAGGAAAATAAGTAATTTCAGCAACCATTCTAATTTTAATTCCACAAATATTAGTTTTAAAAATACTAAAAGAAAATTTCCTAGGATGAGTAAAACTATCTATTTTTAATTTCCTATTTCTTTCACTTTTTATTTTATTTAATTTACTTTTTTTATCAATTATGAAATTTTGAAGATCATAATTTTCATACTTTAAATCTTGAATAAGATCTTTAATATTTTGAGAAAGAGTTTCATTAATATTAGTTTGAATTAAACTAATATTAGATGAAGTTTCAGAGTAAATTGATCTGATAGGAAATTGTATAATATTATCTTTTTTACCTTCAATACAAATTGAATCCTCACATTCATCATCAATATTTTCTTCACTACTCATTGAAGTAATTTGATTAGTTTGAATATTTTGAATCTTTCCTTGTGAATCAACCTCAATTTCTCTATTTGATTTAAATTGACTTCCTTCTAAATTAATATCATTTACTGATATTTCATGATCTCTTATTTCATTTAATATTACTTTATCATCTTTTTTTATATATTTATTTGTTACTCCTTCTTTTTGTAATCTTCTTATTCTATCATTTTGATTGGGTGAATATAATTTTTCAGACACTGATGGTATTACTTTATTAACAAATAATTTTAAATTTATAAATAATTTATTACTTATATTCTGTGGTTTTTGAATTTCATATAAAGTTCCGTTTTCATAAAATTTAAATTTAATCACTGGATGATCATTATGATAATAATTATCATCATATATTATTTCCTCATTCTTTATTTCATTTTCATTTTCACTTTTACTTTCATTTTCTTCGTTAAAAAATAAATTTTTTTCTTTTCGAGTATAATCACACTCTAAAAGATTTACTCCACCTTCATATATTTCTTCATCATTTTTTAACGTGATTTTACTTAAAATCATAGCAAAACCAGAAAATAAAATAGAATTATCAGAAAGAGTTTCATTATTATATACATTTCAATAAATAATTAATTTTTGTAGTTTTATTAATTTGTTCATTTCTTCTTAAAGAACTAGAATCTTCTAATACATTTATAGTAGAAGTAAATTCTATTCCTTGATATTCCCACATTTGATTTATTTTTCTATCAATTTTAACAATAATAATTTCCCCTGAACCAGTCTTCAATTCTTTTTCTTCATCACATTTACCTTCACAACGACCATCATTATTTTTTTTGAGAAGAAAATATATTACAATTCCAATTATTATATTTGAAACTATTATTAAAATAAATTTTAGTTTTGATTTTTTTTTTCCTATATTTCCTTTCTTAGGTGAATTAACTTTTATCTTTTGATTATATGAAATTATAAAATTTTGATTTTCTTTTTTATCATCAGGTACCTTTTTAAAAAAGGTTGTTTTTGTGTCTGAGATTTCGTTATTTTCATTATGATTTCTTACAATTTTATTTTCATTATTTTCTGTTTCTGAATTAACTTTTTCACATATTTCATTTTCATCTTTACAACTTTCAGAAAGATCATTCTTCTGAATTTTTATTTGATTTTGAGCAAAATCATTTTTATTATTTTCGTTTTTAATATTTGGAGAATTTATCCTTTTTTTCATAAAATTATTTTGAAGAAATTGATTTAGAGTAATCTTTTTCTTTTCTTTTAAATCTTCGTTATTCTCAGAAGGATTATCTTCAATTATTTCATTGCTTGCGTTTTGATTATCATTATTTTGTTTTTCATGATTTTTTTGTGACGTTAAAATATTGTTATCACTCATTTAAATGGTTCAATTATATTTGTTTTAATAATATTTTAAAAACCCTAATTTTGGTTCATCAAAAGATAATTCATCCCTAATTTTATTTTTTATCCCTAAAAAATAAAATATTTTTATAAAATTTCAAAAAAAAAATAAATTTATATAGAATTATTTTTCTATCACTTTCATTTTCTCCATTAAAATTATTAAAAACATCACTTTGATAATCAAATGCCGTGTCACTCAAATAAAAAATAATAATAGAAGAAATTTTAGAAATGTCGTCATTATTAGAAATAGTTAATGATCTCTTATAATATGTATTGCAACATTTTTTTCTAAAGTTTTAAATTTTCATTTTTAGATTTATATACATTCTTTCACTGATAAAATATTCAATAAATATATTTATAATTTCTAAAGATAAAAGCATTAATTCTGTGTTTTTATAATCATTATTAATCAAATCAGCTATTATTTTTATTAATTATAAATTAGTATATATATATTGTATCACTTCTTTATCGTTTGATAAAATTATATTTATTATTGTTCTTAAAAATTCTCTTCTAAAATCTACTTCAGGGATAATTTGAAAATAATTGATTTAATATTTTAAAATCAAGGTTCAATAATTAATTCTTTTTTATTTGATAAATTTTCAATTGAATAATTATTAATTAATTTACATATTAATTTTAATGAACTATAATCAAGATGAAAAAAATTTAAAGATTTTCAATAATTTTTATATAAAGGAATTAATTATAAATTTTTAATATTTTCATAAAATAAAGTTCTAATATTGACATTTTTTCTTCATTTTCATCTTGAACTGTAACACCAAATAAATATGCAAAAATATATGCAATAATTAAATATTTTTTCAGTATATAATATATATTTTCCAACTTTTGATTTTATTTCAATTGAAAATTTACCATTTAATTTTAAAATATTTTTACTGTTATCCATTTTATAATATTCTTCATTGAAATCTTTTAAAAATTCAACTAAATTTTCAATAAAATTGATTACTTTGAATTAAAGTCCAAGAATAAAATATAATATTTTTTTTATATAATAAAAAATCTATGTAAATATTTAATATTTGGTGAAAGTTGAATATTAGAAATTTTTTCAGAATCTAAATTCTTATATTTTTTATATTGATAACATAACATTAAAATTAATTTCAAATATATATCATTAAAATATATAATATAATCTTTATCTTATATATCATCACCTGAATTAGTATGTATAATCATAATTTGCATTATAAAAAAAATTGAATTATAGTGTTCATCATTTTCAATTTTGGATAAAAATTTACTTAGTTCTTGAGATATATTAAATATTCTATTTATTTTATTAAAGCATGATTTTTCATATATTAAATTTCTAATTAGTTTTAAAATATTATTTTAAATTTATTGTTATATTCATTTGAATTTAATATTCTTGATAAATCTTTTTAAAATATTTCAATGTATAATAATAAATCCGGATATTTTTGAGAAATTTCTTCTGTTATTTCAATAAATATTAATGTTAATTCATATTGAATATTAAATTTTAGTTTTTTATTTTTTTCTCATTTTTCATCACAAAATATTTAAAAACATTTTTGTAAAATATTTGTACATTCTTTTTGTACCATTAATTTTTAAATTATTTAAAAATATATTTTGATTTGGTTTTTGTTCATTTTCAAAATTATTGTATTGAATAATAATTTAGTAAATATTTATTTTACTCCTTTAACATTTATTTATTCTATAATTTACAAAGTAAAAATATTTTCATTAATCATTTTCGTCTTTTTAAAAATATTTTTTATATAAAAACAATAAAGTATTTTTTAAATAATTTTCAGAAAAATATTTCAACAAAATAATTTTTATTAAAAAATTTTAAATTTCTCATTTAAAGTATTTTATTATTGTAATATTTAGTGTTTTAAAATTAATTCCTATATTTATTAAATGGAAGATGATACTTTATTAATTCAACTTTTAGATAAATTTCCAACAGGAATAATGATATTATCAAATTATAATAATAATGATTTAAAAAAAGAAGATAAACAAAATAATAAATTAAATGAAATAATATTCGCAAATTCCTTTATAAGAGAAATTTTCCAAGAAACTTTTATAATAAACACAGAACAAGAAGATAATCATAATATAAATTATTTGAATAATTTAAAGAAAGATTTAATAAAATTTAGAAAATGGGAAATAAATAAATTATCAGAATTAACATTATATGATTCAATATTTAACAACAATAATAAAGATTCAATAGAAACTTATTTTTCAGATTATTATATGATATATGTGAAAATTAAATTTATATCAAATTATATTTTAATATCTATTGATAATTTTGATAATGAAAGAGTTGAATTAAGGAAAAAAATAATTAAATCTATTTCTTTTCAACATTTAACAACTATTCATCATGAATTAAATAATCCTTTAAATGGATTAATTAATATCATTGAACAAGTTAATCCTAATATTATTCCTCAAATTAATTTATCAGTTTTTTTAATTAAAAGAGTAATTAAAAAATTTATTTTATACAGTAAATCAATATTAGATAGTATTCAAATGGGAAATAATATTTTATCTATAATCAATTTAAAATTTGTAATTGAAAAAATTATAAATAATATGAAAATATTATTTGATTATAAAAGAATTAAATTAAATTTAAATGAAGGATTTAATTTATTAAATAATTTCTTGTTTAAATGTGATGAATATTATTTAAAGGAATATTTTAAAAATATATTTATGTATTTATATTATATTGTCCATAAAGATGAAGAAATATATTTATTTTGTAAATATGATGAAGACCTTTATTCTCCTCAATTAATAATTTCTTTTAAAAAAAAGGAAAAAAATCATATTAATTATTTAACTAAAGAATCATTAAAAAGAACAATAGATTTTTGTGAACATTTAGAAATTAAAGAAACAGTAAAATCATTAGAAATAACAAAAGAAATATTAGAAAGAATATCAAATATATTAAATTGTAAAATAACATTTGATTTTGATGAAGAAACATATTTAGAATTAAATTTTGAAACAATAATTAGAAGAGATTGTTTTGAACAAGATTCAAATATGGAATCAGATATAAATGAATTTTCAAAAAGTTTTATTCTTAAAGTTCCTATTTTTGGAAATTATGATACATTTAAGAATTTAAATAATAAAGGAATAATAAACAATACAAAAAAAATATTAATTCAAGAAAAAGGAAAAGAACAAAATATATCAATTCAAAATACTGAAGATAATACAATTCCTAATTCAAATATAAATTATGATAAAATAAAAAAATTAACTCATTTTAATATTATAATTGAACCAAAGCAATCATTAATTTCAAATAAAAGTTTAAAATCATTAAAAAAAATAGATGATATAGTAGAATTATCAAGAGATCCAATAATTGATCATTTAAAAACACCAAAAAGAAGTAAATTTGATAATTCAAATAATTTATTTTTTCATCAAAATAAATATAATACATATATTAAAAAAGAATGTTTATCAAAAGTTTTATCAAGAAATAAATCTCTAAAAACAGTGTTAAGAAGTAAATCAGGGAAAACATGTAATAAATTTATAACTTTTTCATTTAAATTAAAACAAAATAATAATAATTCTTGTTTTTATAAAGTAAAAACAAAATTTAATTCAGATAAAAAAACTTATTTAAAAACAGATTTATCAAATTCAAGTTTTTCAATAATAAAAAAAAAAGAAAATGATATTTTAGTAGTTGATGATGAAGAATTTAATTTAAATTGTATGAAAAATTTATTAAAATTAGAAAAAAATAAAGCAGATTATGCAATTAATGGAGAAGAATGTGTTAAAAAAGTTATAGAAAATCCTAATTATAAATTAATATTTATGGATGTTTATATGCCTATTATGGATGGTTTACAAGCAAGTCAAAAAATTGAAAATTTAGTTAAAGAAGGAAAAGTCAATAAAAAAATTATTATTATTATTATTTCTGCTCATTCTATTGAAAGTATTCAAAGTCAAATTAATAATATTCATATTATTAAAAAATTTATTCAAAAACCCATTACAAGAAAAAAATTACAAAGTGTTTTATCTGATTTTTATTTTTAATTTTTTTAAATGCTTTTTTATGTTTTTTTTCCTCTTTAAGAGGAGGGTTATAATTTAAATTAAATAATTTGTATATTTTTATATAATTTTATAATATTGAATCATTTCTTTTAATATTGTCATTAAATTATAAAATTAGTTAATAATTTTTTTAAATAATTCTAATTTAAAATAAATCTTAAAGAAATTTAAATACTATGATATTGGTAAAATTTATTTGAACTTTTTCTCACAAAAAATAAAGCAAAAAAATTTTCTAATAAAAACCCTAAGAAAAGATTTCAAATAAACCAAAAAAAAAAATTTCTCCAAAAAAAAAATAAAAAAAATAAAAAATTTAAATATAACTCCAATAAAAAATTAATTAATAAAATAAATAACTTCCAAAAAAAAAAGAAAAAAATGGAACCAAACAAAAGTCAAAATGATTTTTTAGAAAACTTATATTTAGATCCTATAAAATCTTTAACACTTCAAAAGAAGACATTTCGTAAATTTCGTATAAAAGAGCCAACAAAAGAAGAAGAAGAGAGTACAAAGATTTCGGTGACTGAAATTGATAAAAAAACAACAAATCAAAGTGCAGCATTAGGAAATGTAATAATGCAAAATTGGGAAACAAAAAGACAAATTCCAAAAGATCTTCCTTCTGAAATGATGCAATTTCCAGTTTTGATTGATAGATCAAAAATAGCTTTAAAAGGAAAAAAATTAAAACCAATAGATACAAATAATATTAGATATGATTTTAGTAAAAATAAACTTTTAGATGAAGGAAATAAAATTATTTTATCTTCTTTACCTAGTCGATTAAATCAACAACATACTGAAATTATAGCAAAAGATAATAATCAATTAAATAGTATTATTGAAACAGAAGAAGAAAATAAAAATTTAGTTTTAACTGAAAGTGTTCCTTTGCATTTACCAAGTAAAAAAAAAGAACATTTGAAAAAAGAATTAATTGATTTTTCAAAATTTAATAAACATTTATATTTAAGAGATAATGATTTCTTATATGCAAAAAGAGTTGGTGGTCCTGTTGATTTTGTTCTTTGTACTTATCAAGATATTAATCCTAAAAGCAAAAAAAATTTACCTCAAATTATAAAAGGGAAAAAAGTAAGTAATGTTAGGAATAAAAAATTATGTGAATATATTACTATTTCTAAAAATACTGTTACTCAAAGTCAAAATGGTAATTTAACTATTTATTCTGTTCAAGAATGGATTGATAATTATAAGAAATATAAGCAATTAATGAATATTTCTCTTTTTAAAAATTTCAAAAATGCAAAATTATTTGATTTATGGAGGAGATTTTATCAAAGAACAAGAAGACAATTTTACACTGATAAATTAGCAAAGAGATTTTTTTTAATAGATGAACATTTAAGAAATGGAATTTTTGGAGTAAGAAGTATAATAGAAGAAATAAAGACAAATAATATATTTGAAATGTATCAACATACATCATTATTATTAAATAAATTTAAAGAAGCTCATTCAGATTCATTAAGAGAAATCGATCATAATATAGAAGCATATAGATTAAGAATTAAACAAACTGTTTCTGAAGCTTGTGGAAAAAGTTATCAAGCTTATAAAGAACTTAAAAAAATTACTTTAGATGATAATGCTTCTACTGATCAAAGTTCTAATACTAAAGGAAAAAAAGATGATGGAGCTAATATACAAAACTTTATTAAAGATGCTATTCCTTATGCTCAAGATGCTACTAGAAAAACACATTATAAAAAATTATTAAGATATATTAGAGTTATTGATTATTTATTCAATGAAGCTAAATACCAAGTTATTGATTTATCTCTTGGTTTATTAGATAAAAAATTTAAAAGATTATATGAATGCTTCGTTAATAATTTTGTTGATCCTCCTCTTATTATTACTAAAATTTTATGTATGAGTGGAAATATTTTCTATAATCCTTCTATTAAATTAATTAGTGAAGCTATTTTTGATAATTATATTCAAGAAACTATTTATTGTGTTATTTATAAAAAAAATTTCATTGATCCTTCTGAATTTCAACAATATATGTCTGTTTTTGAAGAAGTTTTTGATATTTCAGTTGACCAAAATGCTAATTTAAATACAAGAATAAAAGAATCAAAAGCTATTTTAGATAAATTTAATACTATTAGAGAAAATTTCGATAAATGCCATGATGAATTAAATAAATATGCTGATAGCTTAGTTCCTATTTATAGAACTTATTTAGAATATAATAAACTCAATTTTAAAAATTTAGAAAAAACTTCAACTCCAAAAGAACTAAAAGATTTATTAGATGATTTCAAAGCAAAAGATAAATTTATAAAAAGTTTAAAACCATTTAAAAATATAGGTTTATTTCAATTTCAATTAGACGATTTATTAGAAATGATAACAGAAGCTCCAAAACAATGGTTAGAAAAAATAAAAATAGTAATTCCAAATGTATTAGTAGCAAAAGAAAATGCATTAATAGAGAAATTATCAGGATATGTAAAAGAATTAAATGATCCTGTTGAAAATGTTGAATCATTTATAAAATTAAAGAAAGTAGTTGAAAAATGTAATAAAGATAAACCTAATACAGAAGAAGCTTCAAATGATATAATAGATTTACAACAAATATTAGAAAATAATAAAGATATTAAATTACAAGAATATGATCAAAAATTAGCAACCGAATTAAAAAGTATAAGTGTAACATATGATAGAAAATTAGATGGTCAATCATATTTTATAGATAATAATATTTCTTCATATAGAGGAAAATTAAAAGCTGAAATAGATAGATTTGATCAACAAATAAAAGGAATGATAAGTGAATTAAATAATGAAACATTAAATAAATATAATGAAGATACTTTTAATGCAATAGATTTCTTAGAAGAAAATTCATTAAAAATTCAAAAATGTGTTAGAGAAGAAGAAAAATATAAACAAGAAGAAGAAGATTTAGAAGTAGATCCTCTTTCAAGAAGTAATTTTACAAATTTAAGAGATTTGGTTTATGATCAAGAATTAAAAGTAAAAATTTGGGGTTCAGTAAGAGAATTTCAATTTAAGAAAAGTGAATGGGAAAAAGAACAATTATTAAGATTAAATATTCCTAAAATGGAAGATTTAATTAATTCATGGATTGAATTATGTGATATATGCATTAATGATTTAGATAATCCTGGTGTTCCAACAGAATTAAAAAAAAGATTACAAGCTTTTCAAGTTTTAATTCCTGTTTTTAGAGCTTGTCAAAATCCAAATATTCAAAATGTTGAAAATTTATTAAATATATTAATGGATTTATTAAAAACTGAAATGAAATTAGATGATGCCTTCTTTACTATAGAAAAATTAATGAGTATGAATCATATTTATGAAAAAATCGATGAATTTGATGAATTAAATACAAGAGCTAATGAAGAAAAAAGATTAAAAGATTTAATTAAAAATATTGATGATGGATTTTATTCTAGAAAAGTTCCTATAAAACCAAATTATGATAAGAAAGAATTAGATAAAGAATTTGAATTTGTTGAAGAAAATATAAAAGTTCTTAATAAAATATATTTAGAAAAGTATGTTAGATGCATAATAAAAGAATTAGAAAAAACAACATCAGATTTTATTAAATATCAAAATATTTTATTAACATATGTTTCATATCAAGATTATGTTATTAAAAGTGAAGGAATTATGGATTCTGGTGAATTTGCAAAAGAAATGCCAACTGAATATAAAAAATTAATGAGTGAAAATTTAAAAAGAAATTTATATAAAACTGTAAAAGATAATCCTAATGTTATGAAATTATTAGAACATGCTTATGATAAAATTATGAATATGATTAATACTATTATTCAAAATTATGAACAAAATTATAAAGCTATTGGAATTTTCTTAGATAAAAAAAGAAAAGAAATGCCAAAATATTATTTATTATCAAATGATGATTTATTGGAAATTTATCAAGAAAGAGAAAGTAATGAAATTAAAATGAAAATAATATTAAAATTATATCCTTATATTTCTTCTATTTCAATTGGTGATGATCAAGATGAAAATTTAACTTATGATACAATTGATGGAGAAAAAGTAACAATTAAATATACTAAAAGTACAAGAACATTAAAAGATTTAATTGATTTTTTAGATACTTGCTTAAATAAAAAAGTAAAAGAATGTTTTAAAGGATTTAAAAAAGAATATGAAAATACTTTTAAAGCAAAAACTAAAAAACCTAAAGAAGTTATAAATGAATTAATAACAAATAAAGATAATTTAGCCCAAGCAATATTTAATTGTATGTATTATTTTATGATTGATTCTTTAGAAAAAGCATTCTTAGTTCCTGATGAAGCTTTTGATAAATTATTTGATTTATACAATGATATAAAAGATGAAAAAATAATAGAATTTATTAACATGTTAAAAAATCCAGAAACATCATTTTTACAAAGAAGAATTTTAGCAAATATAATATCATTACAAAATTATAGTAAAGTAATAATAGAAAATTTAATAAGAGAAGATGTAACAACAAATACAGATTATAATTTTTTTAAATTAATAAATGTTAAAATAGAAAATGATTCATATATTTTACATTTCTTAAACTTTACTTTAGAATATGGATATGAATATGTAGGAATAGAAAATAATTTTATTATGATGCCTGAAAGTGAAAGAACATATTTAGTTCTTGCAAGATCAATAATGATAAGAAGACCTTTTGAATTATATGGAATTAAAGAAAGTGGAAAAAATGAAACTTTAAAAACTTTTGCTAATTTATGTGGAAAAAGAATTAATTATATTAATACTACTGAAAATTTCTCTGTTCAAGGTTTTAATAATATTTTATATGGTAATTTAAAAACTGGAAGTTGGATTTGCTTAAATAATACTGAAAATATGAAATTTGATTTATTTGAAATTTTAGGAAATAGAATTTTAGAAGTTTATAGAATTTTAATTCATGCTTCTTCAGGACAAGATGAATATTTTACTGAAAATGGAGAAAAATTCCCTGTTAAAGTTAAACAAACTAATATATTTTTATATAGAAATTTATCTTTTGAAAGAAAATTCAATGTTGAAGATATTCCTAAAAATATTAAAAATTACTTTAGACAAATTGGAGTTCCTTGTTTAGATTATAGATATTATTTATTAAATGCTTTGAAAAGTTTTGACCTTGAAAAACCAGAACAGTTATGTAATAAAATTATATATTCTATTTCTTGGGCAAATAAAAAAAGTGAAGGTATTAGAAAGATGAATTTACCTTTAACTTTTATTAATAAATTCATAATGAAATTACTTCCTCAAATTAATGATATAAATTCAAAAAATAAATATGAAATCATTAGAAATTTAATAAAAGAAATTTATCAAAGTATAATGAATTCATATGAATTTGAAGAATTTAGGAAATGTTTAAATGAAATATTTGAAATGAAAGATTATGAAGGTGATATAAATCAAATATATGAAATAACAGATGAAAATATATCAAAATCAATAAAAGATGAATTAGCAACATTTAAATTTAACAATCAAAATTTCGAGCAAAGAGTATATCAAATTTTTTCAGCATTATCAAAATTTGATAATTTTGTATTTTGTGGTCCTCCAATTTCCGGTAAATCACAATTATTTTTAATATTAAGCGAAATAACAAAAAAATTAAATGAAATTGACCAAGAAAAATATGCTAAAATGTTAGCAGTAAAAATATATCCAAAAGCTAAAACTTCTGAAGAATTATTTGCAGGAAATAAAGTCTTAAAAGCATATAAATTTAATAATAATTTCTTTTATAATATGTTTCAATTATTTCATCCTGATAATAAGGAAATATTAGAAAAATTAAATAAATATTATTATGATACAATGATAAAAACAGTGAAAGAAATAGATAATTTAGAATTACCATTTAATGATAATAATAATGAAAATGATAATAAATATGAAGATAATGATGATGTTTCATTAGGAGGAGATGATAATATGATATTTACTTCAAATAGAAATGAAGCTAAAAAAAGAGAAAATATAATGAAAGCTATTATTTTTGATGGTCAAATTGATGATGATTGGATTGAATATATTAATAATATTTATACAGATTGTAAATTTTTAACTTCTCCTAATGGTGATTCTCTTGATTTAAATGATAATTATAAAATGTTTTTTGAAGTTATGAATTTAAAAAATTCTTCCCCTTCTTTTTTAACAAGACAATATATTGTAGAATGTGATATTCATACTTTCAGTTGGGAAAATATTTTATATTGTTGGATTGATTCTAATAAAAAAGTTACTGAAAATTCTGATTTAAAAAATTATATTAGAGGTCTTTTTGAAAATTACTTTCCTAGAGTTGTTGATTTTGTTATAAATAATAAATTTAAAAATATATCTTTCAATGAAAATTATATTATGAAAACATTAATAAGTATATTTGATTCTGTTTTTCCAATGTTTAATTTTGAAGATAAAAGAATAGGAAAAAAGCATTTTAATGTAGTTCCCAAAATAGAATTAATAAAAAAATGTACTTTATCAATATTTATCTTTAGTTGCGCATGGACAATGAATTTCTTATCAAATTATATAATAAAAACAAAAATAGAAAAATACATAAGTGATATATTTAAAGCGGATGATTTAAAAGGACCAATATTTGATTATTATATAGATCCAATAACAAATGATTTTGAATTATGGTCAAATTTATTAAAAGAAGATATATATCAAAGTGAATTCAGTAAAAAAGGAGGAGAAATATTTTATTATGGAAGATTATATGTTAATACAATTGATACAATTCCATATACTTGGTTATGTGAAAAATTTATTTCAATGGAAGTTCCATTTTTCTATAATGGTAAACCAAATTCTGGAAAAACTTCTTTAATTACAAGTGTTTTAGATAGAATGGCTTTTAATTATTTAAATGTTAAAAAAATTAAATATTTATGCTCTTATAATACTACTCCTGATCAAATTGAAAATTATTTAAATTCTAATTTAGATATGATTAAAAGAGATTTATTTGGTGATAGATTTGGTAAACAAACTGTTTTATTTGTTGATGATATTAGTATGAATATTAAAAAAGATAAATATGATTCTTCTCTTGTTTTAGAATATTTAAGAGCTTTATCAGAAAATCCATATATATATGATCAGAAATTTAATATATTTAAATATTTAGATAAGTTTAATTTATGTTGTTGTGGTAATGTTTCTGCTTTTCCAGATACAGAAAATTTCAATAGATTTATTTCTGGTTTTATTTTCATGACTCAAGTTCTACCCGATGAACCTTTTATTCCTATATTTAAACCATCTTTAGAATTATGTTTTAGAAATTATATTCCAAATACTTCTAGTATTACTGCTACTCAATATATTCAAGTTTTAACTAAATTAATTGTTTCTCTTAATGAAAATATTGCTAATGAACCTAAAAAATTACATTATTTATTTAATATAAGAGATGCTATTAGAGTCATTCAATCTTTTCATTTATTTAAATTTAAAGCTTCTTCTGAATTTATTGAATATCTTAAAAAATGTTTCTTTTATGAAACTTCCTTAGTTTTCGAAGCTAAAATCAATAAAGAAGAAGATGTAAAAATTTTCAGGAAAAAATTATGTGAAAGTTATTCTTCTGTTTTTAAACAAGATAAAGTTACAGTTGATGGTATATATAATGAAAAATGGGGAACACAAGAAGGATATATTTATGCAAGAGATTATAATAATTTTAATCAAGATAATGAAGAATTATTAAATGAACATGTTTTTATTCCAAATAAACAAATATTAGGTAATTATATAAGAGATAAACTAAGTACTTATTATAGAACAAAAGATATTAAAGATAAAAATTTATTGAAATTAACAGATAATAGTATTGATTATATAATTAAAATATTAAGAGTTTTAGAAAATCAAGGTCCACATATGTTATTAATAGGAAAGGAAAATTGTGGTAAAAATACTTTATTTAATTTTGCTTCTTTCATTGCTGAAGTTGATGTTATTTACCTTGAATCAACATATAACAATACTTCACCTGAAATTTTCGTTCAAGATATTATTGAACCATTTTTACAAAAAGTTACTATTGAAAATAAAAGAACTGTTCTATTCATTAATTCCAAAATTAAAGCTAATTATATTTGGGATGTTGTTAATAAATTATATGATACAAAAGAAATTCCAAATAATTTTATTTTTATTGGTCCTGATGATTTAGGTAAAATATCAGAAGAAGAAACAATATTAAGATTACAAAAAAATTTATCTATTTGTATTGACGTAGAACCAAAAAGTGAATTATATAAAAGTTTATTTATTCAATATCCTTTCATTGTAAAAAATTCTCAAATTATATTTATACATTCTTGGAAAGAAAATGATATCATTTCTTACTTTAATGAATCAGTTGGTAAAATTGAATTAGGAGATATTAAAGATAAATTATCAGAATCATTTGGAAATATATTTAAATGTTCTAAATATTTATATGAAGAATATTCAGAAAGATTAGGAATAAAAATAAATATATCTCAAAAAAATTATTGTTCAATGTGTGAATTTTATAGTCAAAAATATGAGAATTATAAAGAAGTATTAGTTCAAAAGCAAAAAAAATATAATGATTCAATAGAATTATTATCAAAATCTCAAGAATTAATAAATGACTTAACAAAGCAAATAGACGAAAAAAATCCTGAGAAATTAGAAATAGAAAAGACAATGGATGAGAAGAAAAAATTAATAAATACAAAACAAAGAGACAAAGCTAATTGGAGAGCAAAAAGACAAGATGAAGAGAAGATAATAAATAGTTTAGAAATCCAAAGAAAAGAAAAACAAGGAAATTTCAATGAAATAATTCAACCATTTAAAGATCAATTACAAAAGCAATTAAATCAAGTGAATAAAATTTCGCCAGGTGATTTAACAGAAATTAAAAATACATGGGATGGATTATCATTTGGTAAATTTATATTAGGTAAATTATATGAATTAAATGGAGATAATAATACAGAATGGGATTATGTGAAAAAATCATTAGATATAAAAGTAATAAAAAATTTAGTTAATTTAGATCCTGTTAAAAAACCTGAAATATTATTACCAGTTACAAGAGAAATAACTAATCATTCTGATTTTACTCCTGGTGATAAATATCAAAAACCTTTTAGAACTTGTGGAATTTTATGTGATTATTTTTTAACCTTAAAAAATTATTTCGATGAAATTGATAGACAAAAAGATCTTTTAGATGAAATTAATAGATTAACTAATGAAATTTCAGAACATAATACTAAAAGCAGAGAATATATTAATAATGTTACTAATATTGATAAAGAAATCACTGAAATTGAAACTGAAATTAATAAAGTTCTTGATGTTAAAAGAACTAATATTGGATCTTTAATTAATAAATTAGAAGGATTAAAAAATGTTTTTGAAGATTATATTAGTGTTTCAAGTAATAAAGTTGAAATATGGAAAAAGAAAAAAGAAATTGTAGATACTATTTTATCAGGATTTGATTTTTATTTGATGATAATTTCTGCCTATGTATTTTTTGCTGCTCCATTAAATAAAGCATATAGAACTAAATTTAGAAAATATTTATATTCTTTATCAAATGAATTAGGATTAAATAACATACAAGAATTTCCAATTTATAAAATATTTATCGAAGTTCTTGATCAAACAGGAAAAGATTCTGAATTTTGTTCTTCAATTGCACAATATGATGATTTTCTCGCAGATAATTTTACTATGATGTATATTATGAGTCATAAAATTCCTTATATTATTGATTATACTAGATTAAGTACTAAAATTATTAGTGAATTTTTAGAATTAAAGAATCCTAAAGGAATTGTCTCTGTTAAATATAATAATATTAATGAAGATGGTGAAATGTTCGAAAAAATTGAATCTTCTATGAAATCTGGTAATATCTTATTTATTGAACAATGTGAGGAAAATATTATTAATATTATGGAAAATTTAATTTATGAAAAATGTTCTTATAATTCTCAAAAAGGAAAATTCTGTTATTTAATAAAGAATAAATTAATGGAAAAACACGAGAAATTTAAATTATATTTCGTGAAATCAAAATTATCATCAAAAATAAATAACAAAGCATGGAATGATTGTTTTATTATTAATTTTAATTCTCCAAGTGCAGTAATAGAAAGAGAAATTTTAAGAGGATTAGCAAATGAACAAGATCCTATAACTTATCAACAAATAAGTAAAATAAGATATGATATTAGTAAAGATGAATTTAAAGTTTTAGAAACTGAAAATAAAATATTAAATTTCAGCAATCAATTTGACACTAGTGGAAATTTAGAAAAATTAGAACATAATCAAACTCTTGTTGAAAAATTCAAAATTCAAATTCAAATACATACTGATTTAAATAAAAAAATAACTAATGATAAAAAAAGATTAAATTTTGAAAGAAGTGAATTAGATAGATATAATTTAATATCAAAAGAAGGTTCAAAAATATATAAATGGTGTTTTCACTTTTTTGAATTTGATACTATATATATGTTTACAATAGAATATTTCTCACTATTAATTAATCAATATTATAAAGAAAAATTTGGTATTTATAAAGATAAAGTTAAAAAAAGAAAAGTTCAAAAATTTGATGATGAAGAAGAAGAAAAAGAAAAAGAAGAAAATGAAGAAGAAGAAGAAGAAGAAGAAGAAGAAGTTCCAAAAAAAAAACAAGAAGTAGAAGAAGAAGTTCCAACTTATGAAAAAGAAAATTTAATGGAATTAATAATTTTCATATATAATAAAATATCAAATATATATGCAAGTGATAAAAAAAGATTTTTACTACTAGCTTTATTATTTTATAATATGAAACAAAAAGAAGAAATTCCTTCAAATTATAAAGATTTAATAGTTTTAGTGGATAAAATATATTTCAAAAAAAATATAAATAAAGAAACATATAATTCATTATCTCCAATTCAATTTATAGATAATGATCAATGGAATGCTTTAAAACAAATAAATGAAGAAGGATCTTATATATTTGCAATATTAATAAATCATATAGAAAATCATATTGCTGAATGGGAAAATTATTTAGATGATGATAAATATTTATTAAATAATTTCATTATTTTTGATGAAGATGTTGAAAGTAGTATGAATCCATTAATTAGATTTTTATTCTTTTCTGTTATTAAACCTTATATGAGTGATGCTTTAATCACTTCAATTATTAAAAATATTATTAAAATTGAAGAAGAAGAAGATAATCAAAAATATATTATTAATAATGAATTAAGATCTCTTTCAAAACAATTTTATGAAGATTTTAGTCAAACTAAAAAGCCTCTTTTATTTGTTGAATTTGATAAAGATGATATTATTATTGAAAAAGAAGTTAAAGATTATTTACTTCCTCATTTGAAACATACTATAGAATCAAATAATAATAATAAAGAAGCTAATACAGGAGGAAATGAAGAATTATCATATAGAGAAATTTATCCTACTAAAATTGAATTAACTACAAATGATATTGATTTAATCCATGCCTCAATGAGAAATGGAGGAGTTATTTTAATTAAGAATGCAAATATAATAAAAGAATCTTTATTAAAATTATTTGATGAATTTAATGATAAAAATACTATTATAAGTGATAAATTTAAATTAATTTTCGTAGTTAAACATCATAATCCTTTACCAACATATTTATATGATAAATGTGTAATGATTAATAGAGATATAAATATTTTAACTCAAATGAAAGAATATATTATTGATTTAATTGATACAACTCCTGAAAATCAATATAATAAATTTATGAATTGTACAAGTAATAATAATAGTTCATTTTTCATTAAAAAATTATATATTTACTTTACTTTAATTCATGCTGTTCTTATTCAATATTGTTTATTAAAAGCAGGAATATTTAAAATTCCAATTGATTATAGAAGGAAAGATTATTATTCAATATTAGGTTTTCTTTCTTTCTTCATGAATTCATTTAATGATGACAGATTAAAAGAATTAAGTAATAATGATAATTCATATGGATTTACTTATGATTCAATAATTAAAATTATTGTTGATATGTATATTAATTCTAGATTAATTTATCCTAATGATGTTGAAAGAGTAAATAAAATAATAAATATTTTTTTTGAAGATGAACAATTTTTAAATGAAGATTATTTATTTAGTTTTGAAGATTTTATTATTCCAAAAATTAAACCTGAAGAAGTAAAAATCCAATTAAATGAAGATGATGTTTCCCTTAGTCAAAATAAAAATAATCAATCTCAATTAATTATTCCTAAAGAAAAAGTAATAGAAGCCTTTAAAAATATTCCATATGAATCATATGATAGTTTATTATTTGGAGTATCTCAAAATAAATTAAAATTAAATTCTGAGAAAGAAATAGTAAATTTCTTTAATACAATGGGAATTGGATTAAGAGGGAAAAAACTGTTTTTAGGTAAAAAGTTCGAAAAACTAAATATAGATAGAATAAAAAAAAATTTAAATGAAATTAAACTAAATATACCAGATCCATTATCAACACAAGAGAGTAATCAAGCATTATTTAAAATAAATAAATATAATGAATTATTTAATCCTTTAGATGCATCATTACAAAATGAAATAACATCATATAATAATTATATAAATAACTTAACAATTAAAATAGATCAAATCAATAAAATATTTAAAGGAGAAATGATTTGTATAGATGATTATTTTAATGCTTTATTTGAATTAAATAATGGTTTTATTCCAAAAAAATGGTGTGTTCATTATTTAGAAAATAAAAATTTAACTATTGAAGAATGGAAAGTAAAAATTAAAAAAGCTTTTGATGATTTAAATATTTGGATTCAAGATGCTTTTCTTAAAGAATATGATATTTCCTTATTTAATGATAGTCAATTATTCTTAGATATTTTACCTTTTTATTTCCAAAAAAAATTACCTGAAAATGTGTTTTCTACTCCAGATAAAATTTTATTAAAATTCTTTTTCACTAAATTTCATCATTATAATGAAATTGATGAAGAAAGTTTAAATAAAATTAAAGAATATAATAATAATAAAGAAATTATTTTTATTAAAGGATTGAAAGTTAATAATTTTGAAATTGTTAAAGATGAAGATAATGTTGTTTTTTCTGAAAGTGATTTTAATTTTGCTGAAAAATCTCCTTTAATTGGTGTTACTTATATTATTGATGAAATGAAAGAAGAAGAAAAAAAAATTGAAGAAGAAGAAGAAGATGAAGAAGAAGAAAATGAGAATTAAATTTTTTAAAATAAAAATATTAATTCATATATAGATATAAAAACAAATTCCTATTAACATTAAAAAAGATTTTATATAAATTAATGAAATATATTTAAAAAAAACATTTTTTTTTCTTTAAAGAAAAATTAATTGTATTATTAAATATTAATATAAGTTCAGATAAAATTTTTAATAGTTAATTTATATTTTGAAAGTAAGGAATTTATTTTAGTTAAAAAATAGTTTTATTAAAGATAATTGGTTAAAGAAAAGATAATTTATATTATTTTTTAATTCTTGATTTTATAGAAAGTAATATTTTTATTTTTTTCTTTTTTTTATATAAATTAAATAAATAATTTAATTTATTTTTTCATTTTTGTATTACCAATTATTAAGCTTTTCAAGTGCATTATTTTTATTCAATTTTATTGTAAAATCAATATCTATATTTTTTCTATTATTATTAGGAGTTTTAGAAATAGAAAAATTTCCTTTATTGAGCCTTTGACCGAAAAAATTTAATTCATTTTTATAATAACTATCGAATTTTTTTTCAGTGTTATCAAAATTTATTTTTCCTAAATTATTATCTCCTATATCAAAGAAATCTTTTTGTTTATTATAATTAAATAAATTATTAGATTTAAATAAATTATTATTTATCCATTCACTTTTTTTTGGCTTTTCTAAATCAGAAAATAAATTATCATATTTTTTAAATAATTTTTGAGTTTTAATTTCTATTTTTTTTATTGTTGATTTTTTTATAGAATAATTTTTATATTGTGAATAAGGAATTAAAGGTTTATTTTTTTTTATTGTATTCATTGAATCTATTAAATTAATTTGATCATATAATTCTTGATATTTATTTTTATTCATTTTTTTATTGTTTGAATTTGAATTTTTACTTTTTGATTCATTTAAACTGTCATTTAAAAAATTTTGAATTTTTTCTTTTGAAGTTTCTAATTTTTTATTTCTTTTTATTGAATTTATTGGAGAGTTTATTAAATGAAAAATTTCTTTTAATTTTTCATCTTTTTTTATTATATTATTGATTTGGAGTTTTTCTTTATTTTCATTAAATTTATTTTCTTCTTTTTCTTTTCCTATTTTATTCGCTTCTTTAATTACAAGATCATCATTTAAATTTATTTTTTTATTATTTTCTTTATTTATATTTTGCTTTTCTTTATTATTAGTTTCTTCTTCTTTTTTTTCATTCATTTAAAAAATTATTAATTTAAGTATATCATTAATAATAATAGTATTTAATTAAAATAATCAATAATCTAAATATTATATTAAAGAATATTTCAATTTTGAAAAATACATGTGAAACATAAAATATTTTCATTCACTTATATTTCATGAAAACATATTTTCAATATAAAGTATTTCCCTTTTCTTTTATCTTCTTATTAATATTAGTACAAATAGTCATATTTCCTTTTTTTACAATATTAGCATATAAAAAGTAATTTATATAGCATTTTCTACAAATCATTTTTAGTTCAAATTTTCTTGATTTAAATTAAAATAATAAATTATTTATAAATAAATTCGAATATTTTTTCTTAACAAAAATTTAAATTCAAAAAAAGAAATGAACACAAAAGAAAATTCAAAATATCCTTTAGAAGAATATATAGATCAAAATGAAAAAACAGATAATTACTTTGAAGAATCATTTAACATATATGAATACTTTGAAATATACAATCAAATATATTTTGAAAATTTATTAGGAAGTATAACATTATCATGGTCATCAAGAATGACATCATGTGCAGGAGTATTTAGTGTATATAAAGGAATACCAACAATAAGATTAAGTGAATGCCTTTTAAAATATAGAAATTTAAATGAAGTAAGAGAAACACTTCTTCATGAAATGATTCATGCTTATTGTTATATAAAAAAATATGATATGAGTGATGATTTAAGTGGTCATGGAAAATATTTTAAAAATAAAATGATTGAAATAAATAATGAAACTGGTTTAAATATTACAATATATCATAATTTTATTAATGAAGTTAATTATTATACTAAATATATTTGGAGATGTAATGGAATTTGTAGATTTAAAAAACCTTATTTTGGTTTTGTTAAAAGACAAATTAATCGTCCTCCTCAAAAAGCTGATAAGTGTTTTGAAAAACATAAAAAAGAATGTGGAGGAACTTTTATAAGGATTTCTCCAAGCGAAGATGATGAAAAAAAAATAAAAAAGAAAAAAAATAAAGAAAGGAAATTAGAAGAAAAAAAAAATAAAAATAGTGTTAAAAATAATAGTAAAAATATTGATTTTTATTTAACAAATTTTTCTAATAAGAAGGATTGTTTTTCTAATAAGGATAATAATAATGGGAATAATAAACATTTGAAAAAAAGGAAAGAAGGATTTTCTGGAAATATTTATACTTTAAGTGATTATAAATAAATAAATAATAATTATTGAATAAAACTTTATTTCTTTCACAATTAAAGTATTTAAAATGTGGAAATTTTTTATTTGATATATTATTATATAATTAAGATTAACTTACCTAAAAATTATATTTTTTTAATTTATAAAATATTGATTTAATGTAATTTTGTTTTAAATACTGGTTTAATTAATTTTGTTGCTCTTTCCATTAAAGCAAAATTACTTAATTTTTCATCATCTTGATTATTATATAACATAGGAATTGTTTCTGATAAATCTAATATACTAAGTACTTTAGAAGTATCATTATCAATAATATTATTATTTTTACATATTTTAAATAAACAACTTTTTTTCTTTTTTCCTTTTAAATAAACTACTTGACTGTGATTATATAATGGAAAAGAATAATAATCATCATTATCATATGTATTATCAATATTTGATTGATTTGTTGTTTTTATATTTTCTTTTTTTTGAATAATTTCCTTTTGAAAAATTTTTCCTTTTTTTATTTTTTCTGATTTTGATATTGGTTTTTCTAAATGATTAAGATCTAAAGAATCAGAATTAATTAATGCTTTAATATCTACTCTCTTTACTTTTATATTATTTATTTTATTTGATTGAGAATAAACATAACTTGAATCTTTCATTATTTTAATTCTTGCTGTATTTATCATATTATTATTTATGTTTTTTAATATTAAATTCTTTTGAGAAGTACTTTGTTTATATTTATTATTAATTTTCTTATTATATAATTTATTGTTTGGATTAAATCTAAAAAAAATATTTGATACTACTTTTTGATTTAATTCTGAAAAAATAATATTCTTTTTCCCATTTTTTTTTTCCATTTAAAAAAAAATAGAATTTAACAAAAAAAAATAAAAAGAAATATTAACTTATTAAATAATAAAATATTAATCATTGGATTCTTTGATTCTTTTTTCTAAATCATATATTTTCTTTTTTAATCTTTGAATAGGATTATTTAAAGTATTTAAAGATTGAGAAGAATGAATTTCATGTTTTATATTATTATTAATTGAAGAATTAAGATTAGAATTATTAAATAAATTTTCAACTGAACTTTTACTACTATTATTATTAGTAAAAAATTGATAATTTAATATATTTCTTTGAAGATTATTTGAATTAATATTATTCATACTATAAACTGGATGAATAATATTTTCATCAAATTTTATAGAATTATTAATATTTTCTTTTTCAATATTTAAATTTTTAATATTTTCATAATATTTTTCCATATTAATTTCACTTTTATTTTTTTTAATTTCTTTATTACATTTATCTTCAAATTCAATATTAATTTCATCTTGATTTTCATTTATAAAAGTAGATAATTGCTTTTTTAACATAATATTTTCTTGTTTAATATCTTCTAAAGAGTCTTGAGTAACATTTTTAATGTTTGAATGTTGAATATCAATAATATCTTTATATTTCATTAATTCATTAAACATTTCTTGATTATCTTTCATTATTTTATTCACAAAAGAATTTAATATTGAGATTATATATAATGAATTTTTTTCATTTTTTTCTTTATTTTCTTCATCAAATTTAATTATTGTTTCAGAATTTAATATTTGAGAATTTTTAAATAAATTTATATTCGAGTTAAAAAAATCAAAAAAATAATTTATTATTTTTCTTTCTATATCTTTTTCTTCTTTTATTTTTTTCTTTTTTGGAAAAGGAATTTTTAATGATTTATTATTTAATTCTTCATCAACTTTTTCATTTTCAATTAATTGATTTTTATATTCTAAAATTTGCTTTTCTAAATCATTATTTTTTTCAGATAATAGATTTAATAAATTTTCTTTTTCTTTTAAACTTTCTATTAATTGATTATATTTAAATTTCAAATTTGTGTTTTCTTTTTGTAATTTTAAATTGTCGTTTTTAAGTTCAACATTAAAATTTTGAGTTGGAGAATAATTTTCATTTATTTTATAATCTTCTTCTAAATTACTTATATTTCTTTTTGAATAATTTAATATTAAATTTGATTTATTTTTTAAAATTTCAAATTGATTTTTATAATCATTTATTATATTTTCAATTTCATTAGAAAACTCTTCACTGAAGTATTTATTATTTTTCCTTTCTTCTGACATTTATTTAAAGAAAAAAAAGAAAATAATTTTAAATTTTAAATATAATAAAATACAAAAGAGAATTTAAATTAATTAAGAATTAAATATTTTTCTATTGAATTAAACAACATATTTTTTTTATTTTAAAAAAGTGAATCTAAGGTTTATTATGCTCTTATATACACAGTTAAATTAATATATTAAATTATATATTTTAAATAAATAAAGTAAAATATCATTTTTTAAACTTCAATATTTTATCAATCTAAATTACATTTATGATATTTTTCCAAATAATTTAATTAATCTATGATAGATATATTAAACATACTTACTTACTTTGTTACAAATAAACAACAATTAAACACCGAAAGTTATTAACAAAAATAATATTTTGAAAAAATAACAGATAAAAGAAAGATAATTTATATGAAATTATCCCAAAAAATTTTTCATGATTTTAATTCTTTCTATTTGTTGAGGAGTATAATAAAAATTTGTTTTAGCTTTATTACCATGATTTTGAATAGCTACAATATCATAAAAACTAGCAGCTTCTTCTTCATTTTTATAATTTCCAATATATCTTTTTTTCTTATTTATCATTATTAAAACTTGCCATTGATTTCCATTTTTTGAAACTCCTCTATATTTACTTCCTCTTTGTCCTCTTTTTTTATTATTTTCATTTTCTTCTAAATTTATATTATTATTTATTTTATTGTCATTTATATTTTTTACTATTTTATTGTCTGATAAATTTCTATATATTATATTATTATTTATATTGTTTATATTTCCAAGACAATATACTATTTTTTTATTTTTTATTGTTCTTATTATATTCTCTGAAGGTTGTTTATTATGAATTATTGATTGATAAATATTGGGGAAAAAGTAATTTTGGTTTTTTATCATTTTTATATTTCCTAAATAATAATTTATTGTTTGATTCTGTTCACTTAATAATCTTTTTTGATTTAAAAATATTATTTGATTATTTAAATTTAATATATGATATGATATTTCAGATACAAATTTTTGACTTTGTTCGATGTAATTTTGAAAATTAAAATAATTATTTATTCTTAAATTTCTAAAGTTATTATTTATTTTATTTACTCTAATTTAATTATAGAATCTTCAGACATTTTTTTTATTTAATTAAATAAATTAGTTTAATAATTATCATATAATTTATTGTATTACTAATTTTTTATATTATTGAATTATTATAATAAACTAACAATGAAAGAAAAATTTGATTCTGACAATGATAAAGAGAATAATAGTAATGTAAATAATTCTATGGAAAAAAATATTATAAGTAATAAAAGAATTAAAACTTTAAAAGATTATAACACAATAAGGAAAATTAATTTATCATTTTTAGGACAATTAAAAGGAAAAAACAATATTAAAAGATTTAATGAAAATATTGAAAATAAAATAGCTTCAAGGAATTTAGAAAAAATAGATTCAATTAAAACTAATCAACAAATTACATTATCTAATGTTCATAGAGATAATAATATTGATTATCAAAAAAATTCAAACAATAATTCAGATAATATAAATATAACTTATAATATTACTACTAATAATTATTGTAATTGTAATTGTGGCAATTATAATTCATTAATTAATAATATAAAATCCTATATTTGGAAATATACTTTATTAGGAGTTTTTGTGTTTTTTATTATTTTTGGAATTGTTGTTTTAAAATTTATGAAATTAGATAATTTACCTTTAAAAAGTCTTAGTTATAATTCAGAAATGAAAATGATGATTCCTTATATATCTTTTAAAAATGTTTTAGTAAAGTATTTTTTTAAATTTGTTTCTATTCAAATAATTTATCTTTTTTTTTCAATTCCAAGTTTTTTATTTACTAATTTTTGCAGATTAAGGAAATTAATTAATTATATATTATCTATACCGTTTTTTTAAATATAAAATTTGAGTGTTAAAAGAAAAACAAAAATAATATTATTATAATATCTTTTCTATTTAATAATATTAAAATCGATTTTTTTAATTAATTTATTTTTATAAAAATTTTATATTATTGTTTATATTAATTAATAATATATTATAAAATTATATCTACAAATTAAATTTATTTTCAAATAAGAATTATGTAATATAAATAATTCATAGATAAAATAATATATTTAATATTAAAGTTGACAAATATAAATAATACAAGTTTAATTTTTATTTGAATAAAAATGATTGTTTACATTATTCATATAATTCATCATCATCATCTGATATTGCATTTGTTGAAATTGATTAAAATTTAAAGGAGAATTATTTTCTCCATAATTTCCTATATTATTTAACCCGTAATTATACCTATTTAAATTATTATTATTAAAAAATTGATTTTGACAATTATTGTTAATTCCAATATAATTTTTATTATTATTATTAGAAATCAAAAAATTATTCATTTGAATAATATTGACATTTCCAATATTATTATTATTTTTAAATTTATTACAATTATTGTTATGATTTGAACTATAATTTTGTCCATAAATATTATTTATCATTGAATTAAATTCAGGATATCTTTCATTTAATTTAGTAATTAATCTATTTCCAAAACTTAAATTTTTAATTTCTTCATACCAAGAAACAATTAATCTAAGTAAATCCAATCTAACATTAGGAGTTACGATACTTAAAATTCTTTGAACAATATAATTTCCATATTGGTCAATAATTAACTGATGTAAATTATTTTCATGGTTAATAATACTTTGAATAACTTCTTTACTTTCTGAACTTTTAATAAAAATAAATTTTTCAATAACATTAGAAGCATATTTTTCTTTACATAAATGAATTAAATCTTCCATAATAACAATGACAATATTTTTATTAATAATATTATTATTTAAGCCAACAACATATTGAATAACATAATTACCGAATTGATCACTAATTAATTGTCTACAATATTGATTAGATAAATTAAATAATTTTTCTTTTTGTTCTTTAATTCCAGCTTCAATGCATTTTTGAATAACACAACAACCATGTTTATCTTTACATAAAGGAATAAAATTATTATAAACACTTTCAAACATTTCTACATTTTTTGGATGTTTTATAACATTTACATATTTAATTATTATATGACTACTGTTACTATCACTTGATAATGATACTATATTTGATATAATTAATTTATTTAATATATTAAATAAATTATTATATTTACTTTTATCTTCTTTTATATACGTATTTTCTTTTGATAATATTTCTAATAATTTTTGAATTACTCTTGTTCCATATGTTGATGTTGCTATATAATTAAATTTTATTGAAATTAAATTTATGAATTTTTCTAATTTTTCAATATTTATATTATCTAATAATTTCTGAACTACATAATTTCCAAATAAATCTGTACTTATTGTCATTAATTCATAATATAATGATTCAAAAATTTCATTTGAAATTTCAGGGTTTTCATCTATTTTTTTTTGAATTAATCTACATCCTGTTTGGTCTCTTATAAATGATGGTGCATGAGAAATTATTTCTAAATTTATTTTTTCATCTTCTATATTAATATTATGGTTGTTATTGTTTATTATTTTTATATTATTATTTGTTTGATTATTATTTATATTATTGTTAATTAAAATATTTTGTTGGTTTTCATTTATATTTGTTATTAAAGTATTTTGTTGAAATAAATAATTATTATTATTTAAATTATTATTATTAAAATTATCATTAGCATTTTTATTTACCAAATTAAAATTATTATTAATATAATTTAAAGTAAAATTATTATTTTTATCTTTAGGAGAAAAATATATATTATTATCTTCATCTTCTTCTTCATTATAATTATCATTAATTTTAATAAAATTATTATTTTCACAATTAAAATTTTGATCATCTTCTTCATTATTAGAATTATCTTTATCTAAAATAAGACTTACATCTTTTTCATCATCAATTATATCTAATATATATTTTTCACTTTGATTATCAATATTTCTATTTCTTAAAGTAAAATTATTATTATCACTATAATAATTAAACAACATATTATTTTTAAAATTATTTTTTTCTTTACAATCTTTTTCATTATTCATCATATTTAATTCACTTTTTAATATATAATTACTTTTTGTTTGAGGAATTTTAGCTGAATTTGCTTTATTGTTCATTTTTAAATAAGAAGAAGGATCATTCAATTCATTTTTTTCTTCTTTGACTGTTAAACGTTTTTTTTTTGTTTTAAAATCAAAAGATTTATTTAAATTAATTTGTAATTTTTCAGTTTTAGATTCTTTTAAATTACTTTGAAAATGAAAAAAATCATAATTTATATCATAATCCTTTTTAAATTTTTCAAAATCGTCTGATTTTGATGATAAATGATGATTATTGAAAAAAACACTACTTTGAATGTTAAACTCATTTAAAAATAAATCATCATCAGTTTCTTTATTAGAAATATTATTTTCCTCTTTGAGATTTAAATTTGATACATTAAAAGTATTTGATTTAAGTATCATTTTTTTAGATATTGAGTTAAAATAAATTATAAAATAAATTAAAAATGAAACTTATTTTAATCTCAAAAATATGTTTGTAAAAAGAATATTTATAATATTAATTGTAATTTAAAAGCGCATTTAAGTTATTTATTAAAATAATTAAATACAATAATCAATAAAAGTTATGCAAAGAAATTAATAAATTAATAATTTAAATATTTATACATAAATTATAATATATATTTTTATCATAATTTGAAATAAAAATTTTGATAATTTCATATTATTGTTAAGAATTAATTAATTTTTGATAAATTTTATTGATTTAAATGATAATATTAAAATTAAAGTATATTAAAGATGTTATCTAAAGAAAAATAAGGTTAAGATATACTTAACTTTCATTTTTTAAATAGAAATATATTTTACTTAAAAAATAAGATTATTGTCATTTAATTTGAAAAACACATTGTTATAATAAAAAAGAATAAATAATATATAATTTATTAGTTAAGAAAATAAATGATTGTAAAATAATAAAAATCTCAATTGAAATACCATAAGACTATGAGGATTTTGTTTTAAAAAATAAATTATCAAAAGATTTTAATGAAATTCAATTTAATTAATAATGATATTAACAAATTTATAATAAAATACTGTATTTGATGTTGTCTTGCTCCATCCCATTTTTTTCATTGATGAGAGGGACAAGACCACATCAAATACAGTATTTTTATGATTTTGTTTTATATTTTATAGGAGAGCCTGGTTACCTGGAAAAAGCATTTTTATTTTTTTTGAAATTTCTGACTAAATCCTGATAGCAGGAACCAAAAAATAAAATTTTTTTAAAAAAAGCTTTTTTTTTTTTTTTTTTATTAAAATCTTTTTTGATTTTTATTTTTATAACCAAATCAGGACAGCAGAGAACCCAAAAAATGAAAAAAATTTTGAAAAATAAAAAAATCCAGAAAACTATAGAGGGTCCGGATAGAGTGGAGGATTACAGTAATTAAAAAAAAATACCAAAAAGAAAGAAAAAATAACCACATTAAAAAAGTAACAGAAAGATATAATTCAAAAGTATATAATGCATTTTTATAATCTATTTTCATTTAAGACTAATTAATAAACATTTAAAGAAATCAAATATCTAAAAGTAAAAATGTGTTTATAATTAATGATGATAGAAATATGCAAACTGTAATTATAATCAATGAAAAATAAATATTTTTTATTTATTCGATTTCAATTAAGTTATATAAATAGCATTTTTAAATATGTAATAGAAAATTTACTAAATTATTTAAAAATTTAATAATTCAAATAAATAAAAAAGACAAAAAAGAAAATAATAAATTCCTAAATGAAACAAACTAATGTAATAGTAAAAGACATAAATCAAACAGATGAAATTATTAACAATTATTAATTGTATATTTTATATTTAAAAAAATATATTTTCTTTTTTATATATATAAAAAAATAATGTTTTATTCTTCAATATTTAATTCTTTTAAAATAAATTCTTGAAAATTTTGAATTTTAATTCCTTGATTTTTAGCTTTATCAAATAAATCACTAATAGAAACATTATCTTGAATTTGATTAGAATATTTAAATTTAATTCCTAATCCAACACTTAAAAAATATTTTTTTAATTCATCATCATTTAAATTATCTAAATCGTCAAAATTAAAATTATCATAATCAAAATCACTAATTTGTCCAGTAAAAGTAGTTAAACCATCAATACTTTCATTTTTACTATTAATATCACTTAAAATGTCACTTAATTGTTCGTTTTTTATAATATTAGGTTTTTTTAAAGTATTTTCTAATAATTTAGCTTCTCTTTTCCATTGTTTTAATTCATCTTTTGCTTTTATTGTTTTATCTTCTATTGAACTTAATTGTTCTTTCATAAATTTTATGTGTTCATCATCTTCTTCTATTTTATTATTATATATTTCTATTGAATCTATTGAATCTTTTGATGTTTCATTTTTATCTTTCATTATTTTTTCCATGTCTTTTAATTTCATATATACTAATTGAGATATTCTTTGACAAAATAATAAAAAGTAAAATTTATAATTTTGAGTAAAATTATTTGAATTTATGTCATTTTTTATCATTTTATTTATTTCTGTAATTGAATTATCTAATTCTTCTATTGAATTATTGTTTATTAATATTTGATATATTATTTTTAATAAATTATTATAGAAACCAATTAAATTTTTATCATTTTTATTTTCAATTTCTTCTTTTTTACTTTTTAATGATTCATGTAATTTAAATATTCTTGCATTATAATCTTCATCATAAGAATTATCTTTAAAATAATCTAATTCAATAATACAATTTTGACTATGTAAATCCATATCTTCAAATTTAATACATTCATAACAATTAATACATAAAACATCTAAAAAAGAAGGATCTAATGGAATTATAGAATCATTAATTTCATATTTCATTATTGCTATATTATCCAGAGATGTTATTATATTTTTTTGATATTTACTTTGAATATTAATATCATTATTATCATTTTCTTCTTTATTTAATATATTAAATTTTTGACTTGTTACTTTATTTGGTAATATATTTGCTTTTAATTTTATTTCTTGATTATCATCATTTGATATTTGTAAATCTTGTATATTTATTGTTCCATATATTGTATTTGTATCTTCATTAGTCATTTTTAAATTTTCTAATTTATTTAATCTATTTATTTCTGAATTATATGATAAATCTGTTATTTCATTTGATATTATATTTATAAATTTTGCCTTTCCATTTATACTTCCTTGAGATTCTTGTTTTTTTATTACTAAATTTTTAATTTTTGACTTTTTATTATATTCAATATTATTAATTTCATGATTTATACTTAAATTAATATATTCTTTATTTTTATTTCCTAGAATATTATTATCCTGATGTGAAATTTCATATATTTTTATTTTTGGATTTGAATTTAATTTTATATAAAATGGTTTTTCAATTGTTAAATTTTCACTTTTATATTTTTTTAAACCTTTGTTTCCAATATAGTTTATTTCTTTATTTTCATTATCAATAATATAATTTGCAGTAGTTTTTTCATAAGTTTTATCAATATCAATTGATATTTCATTTTGTATTTCATTTAATTTTTTTATTGGAGAATAATTTATTTCAACATTACTTTCACATTTTCTAAACTGTAATTTTGGATTTTGAGTTTTTAAAATATAAATTGAAGTAAATTTTTCTTTTAACAAATTTTCATTAATATATTTATTTACTTTTGGTAATTGTTGATAAAACAAATTATCAGAATTAATTTGCATATTTGTATTTAAATCAGTAAATTTATTTGTTTTACTTTTTTTAGAAATATAATTATTTTCAAAATGATTAGTTTCAAAAATAATATTTTTTGGTTTACCAATATAACAAATGTTATTTTGAATATTATTATCTAAAACATTAACAATTTTATTAGTTAAATTATATTTTTTTAACTTATCATTTTGATAATTAAAACTTTGATTTTCTTTAGTTAAAGTTTTATTAAATTCTTCTTTGATGTTTTTCAATTGATTTTTATAAGGATTTTCAGGTAAATAAGAACTATTTCTAATTTTATCATCATTTAAATTAATATTATTTATTATATTTTGAATAGATTCTAAATCTTTAATATTTGTAATACCAAAATCTTTTAAATATTCTTCATTTTCATTAAAAAATTCTTCATTAGTTTGTCCTTCTTCTTTTTCATTTTTAATAAATTCAGATATTTTTTTCATTTTTAATTTCCAATTTTCTCTATTTTTTGCATAAATTGAATTTCTTTCATTGTATTTATCCCTTTCATCTTTTAAACTTTTTATTCTTTCTTCATTTAATTTTAATATATCTTTTACAGTTTGTCTTGGTTCTTTATTTATATTGTTTGATATATCTATTATATTATTTTGTGAATTTTTATTGTTTATTTTATTATCATTTAAATTTTTATTTTTATTATTTTGGTTTTGGTTTTTCTTTTCATTTTCATTTAAATTTTTAATATATTGTAACATTGATTGTTTACTTATTGAAGTTCTTTCTTGGTTTTTTTCATTGTTTGTATTTAAATTTGAATTATTCTTCTTTTTTGATGATGAAAAATATAAATTTAAATTATCATTTTTATTTTCATTATTATTATTTTTATTTCCTAATTTTTCTTTATCTTCATCTTCAGAACTTAAAGTTAAATCACCTAAAGAATCATCTTTATCTTTTTCTTTTTTATTATAATTATTATTTTTTTCTTTTTCATTTTTAGTTTTTTCTTCTTTAATATCTGATAATGTATTTTTATACATATTTCTTAAAAATAATTTACTTACTCTTCCTCCTTCCATATTTTTATTAATATCATTTTCCTTTTTTTCTTCTTTCATTTCTTCATTTTCTTTTTTTTTACTTCCAAATTTTTCTTTAAATTTATCTATAAATATTTCTTCATTCATTATTATTAAAAATTGTATATAATTAAAAAAATTTAAATAATTTAATTAATTAAATATAACAATACTAAAATTACAAAAATTTTTAAAATTTTAAAAAATATGACAACTCATAAGTTTATTATTATTATCATTATCTTCAAAACTAATTGATTCATGGTCATTTTTACAACAAAACCAATTGAAAAAACCACCACCATCATTATCAAATTTATATTCTGTAATATTATTTCCTAATTTTCCTTTTTCTTCAATAAATATTGTTTCAACTTTATTTATTTTAATTTCATTTTCATTTTCTTCTTTTTCTTCTGTTTCTTCTATTTTATAATTTTCTTTTATATTATTTTCTGTTATTTTTTCTTCTTCTTTTTCTTCATTAAAATACATTCTACTTGGCTCTGTTTTTGATCTTTCTGACAATGATTTTGGAATTTTATTTAGAGGAGTTTCTATATTTAATTCTTTAATAAATGTTTTTTTTAAATTTGGAGCTTTTTTTAATTTCGAAAAACTACTTAATCTTTTTGGAGGACTTGTCATTTTTTATTATTTTTTTTAAATATTATTTTTCAATATTTTTTATACTTTTATTATTTTATTTTAATTTTTATACTTGATTTAATTATTTTCTGGAAATTTCTTATTTTTTCTATTGAAAGTTTATTTCCCCAAAAAACACAAATCTTTTTTAATAATATATTATAATTAAATATAAAGAAATATTTTAATTTTTAATTATTTTCTATTTTTATAATTAATAATGTTTCAGAGTAATTAAAAAAGATTTAATTACATTATTAATTAGTTGTCAACCTAAATTTCGCATATTTATTCAAATCATCATTTATATTCTTTTAATTTTGTTTCTTCATAAATAAGTATTTAAGTCTTTAATTTATTTTAGAACTTTTTTATTAACCAATTATCACATAAATAAAGCTTCTTTTCCATTTTTTTATTTTTTACAACTTTCTTTAATTTAATTAAATAAAATATAAAACATTAAAGTAAATAAATAATTTAATTTATGATTTATTTATTATAGCTGTTTTTATATACAATATATTTTTTTTGTAAAAATGTGATTTATATCTAAAAATTTAATTATTTAACCAAATTCTTAATGCAAATTTCTTCAAATTCATTTTACAAAATTTCTTAAAATGTCATAAATCCTATCATTTTTTGGTATATTAAAAAGAAATTGTTTTTTTTTAATAATCATTCAATAATCAATTTTTTTTCATGATACAAGTAAAATCTCAAAATTATAAATGGTTACAGACTAATTCATTGAAAACTGTTAATAAATTCAAATTTAAAAAACCCAAAAATTCCCTATTGAACCTTTAATCATTAAAAAACAATTAATTAGTTTTATACTAATTTCGAAATAACATAAAGTGAAAAAAATATATTAAAAAACTTCAAAAAAAATAATAAAAAATAAATATAAATTAATTTGGCATATAAAACGCTTAAAATGAAAAATAATATAACTTAAAAAAATGAAAGCAATATTTCTTTGTTTTCTTTTAATTTCCCAAGCATTTACTCTTTCAATACGTAATCGTATGAAAGTCCTCGGTCCAAGACAACAAGTAGCAGGATTTTTCAATGCTCTCTTAAAAAATAATGTAAAATTCAATAAAAGAGTAGAAGAAGATGCCACTGTTTATGAAATTTGGGTTTATAAAGATAAAGATGCTACTCCAGAAGAAACTGAACAATTAGATCAAGCTGTAGAAACTGTTACTGAAGATTTCGTTGATCATCTCCCAGAAGCTGTTGAAAATGCTTTACCTTCAGTCTTACCTGAGCTATTCCCTGAAGAAGCTAGACCACAACCACCTGAAGAAGGTGTTCATGAAGAACCTCCAAGTCAAGTACAAGAAGAATTAGAAGCTGTTAAAGAAGAATTAACTCCACAACAAGAAGAAGTAGTTCAAGAAGTTTTTGAAGATGGAGAAGTAACTCCTGCACAAGAACAAAAATTAGAAGATTTATTCCCTGAAGGTACTTTACCACCAGTAGTTGAACAATTGGTTGAAAATCCTCCTGAACAAAAACCACAACAACCACATCAACAAGAACCAGTTGAACCAGTCGAACCAGAATTATCTCCTGTCCAAGAACAATTAGCTGAACAAATGGCTGAAGAACATCCAGATCCAGAAAAAGTAGAACAATTATTAGAAGAATTAGGAGTACCAGAACAAGTTGCTCAACAAGTTGCTGAACAAGTAGCTGAAAATCCTTTAGAACCTGATGTTGCTGAACAATTAGCTGATGTTGTTGAAGATGTTAAACCAGAACAATTACCACAAGTAGTTGAACAAAAAGCTGAAGAAGTTCCTGAACAAAAACCACAACAAGAAGAAGAAGATGAATGTTACAGAGTTGATGTTTTCAAAAATAAATTATTAGATTTAGATAATAAGATTAAAGATGTAAATAATGCTTTAGATGCTGAATTCAGAAATCCTGATGATGAAGTTAAAAAGAAATACATGGATTTAGTATTAGATATGCAAGATAAATTAGATGATATGAAAAATAACATTGGAGATGCAAGATGTAAATCTGTTCAACAACAAGTTAGTAATGTCAATCAATCTTTAATCCAATTATCTACTAGATTACATTAAAAGTTGTGTAGTTAATTTTTTTTAAATAAGCTAAATTAAGTTTAAATCCTTTTTTTAAGTTTCTTTTCTCAATTTTTAAACTTATATTTTTTAAGTTTTTTATTCTTTCAAAAATTAAATATAAAATAAATAATTTATATTTTTAATATTTGAAGACAGTAAAAAAAAATAAGACACATCCAAAAAAATTTAAATGTATTAATATTTTCATTTTTATCATTTTCTTAATTTCTTTTATAAGCCCAAAAATCAAAATGAGCAGTATGTTTACATCTATATCTACTTTCTTAAGGAGAAATAAGAATTTAGTATTATTTTTATTACAAACTTTTTCCTGAAATTAACTTCCCTACATTCTTCTCACACTATTAAAGATGCTCTATATATTTTTCCTTTCTTTGAAAGTTCAAACTCTTTTAAAACAACATATTTTCCTACTGCTTTAGATTTTTTTTTTCAATTGATTCTTATTATTATAAGTAATGGTATTAATATTAAACTTATTTTTTTCATTTTTTTATTTTTTTCATTATTTTTTATCAATTTTTCTATTTGTTTTTTTATAAAGGATTTTATATTTTTCGTTAATTTCCTTTTTATTAAGATTTAATATTATAAATCTTAATTATTTAATTCTCATTGAATGACATATTAGTTTATTAAATATGGAATAGAGTAAAATTAATAATTTAATATAATTTATTGATTTATTTAGTTAGTTGAAAATAAATGAAATAAAATTATTATTTTAAATTAAAAGTTTTATCAAAATATGAAAATTTAAAAACAGAATAAAACTTTCATATAATGAACTACATCTTCTTTCTCCTTTTTTTGAACAAATGAAATAATAGCAATATATAAATTAGATAATATGACCCATTCGAAAATTAAACAATAAATTCCTCCCAAAAACCAATTAATTTGAGTTTTTCTATATATAGAACAAAATACAGTATCATAGAAAAATGAGAATAAACTAAAAATAATAATTATAATTTTAGCAATTAATCTTCTTAAAAATATTTTTTTTTTAAAATCATTAAATCCTTCATCTTTAACAACAACACCTCTTACTTGTGTTTTTGCATTTAATTTATCTTTTTGTTCTATTGTATAAATAATGATTAATTTAATTGTAAATAAACATACCATTGATATTATAATTGACAATAATAATTTGCCATATTCATTTGTTATTGGATAAAAAATTTTACTTCTATTTTTATTATATATTCTTCTTTCTATTATTTTTTCTGAATATAATATTGAATTAAAGAAAAATATTTGGAAAATATTAAAAATAAAACAATTACATTTTAAATTTAATGGGAAACAATTTGATAAATTTTTTAAATTAATAATAGGATGTAATTCTCCGATATTTTCACTGAAAATTTTAAAATATGTATTCTTATTATTAGAAGAATCACCATCATAGTCAATATTTTGAATACTATTTTCTTTTTTTTCTTCCCTTAAATCTTTATTATTTTCTTGACTAACATTTTCAGAATTTTCTCCGTTGTTTTTTCTCGGAGGATTTCCTATATTTCCTCCAACATTATCATTATTTATATTATTCTCACCAATTTGGCTTTGACCAACATTTATATCATCTGGTTTAAGTATACTTTTCCTAATATCAATCGTTTGTTTAAATGCTTTATCATTACTTTCTAAATCATTTTTCATTCCTTTAATCGAAATTTTATTTTCATTTAACCAAAAAATTATTTCAATAATAATTCCTAATATTATTAATATTAAATGAATCCAAAATCCAATATTCATCTCAATTTGTTTTACATATTTTACACATTTAAAACATAAATTTTTTTCTATTTTTTCATTTGAAATTTTTAAAATACTTTCTTTTTGAATATATGAATAATCTAAACTTTGTTTATATTTACATTTCATTTTTATTTTATTAAAATCTAAATCTATACTATCATAATCACAATCTTCACTAATAAAAGATTTATTTTGATAAATTTGAGTTCTTCTATATTTTTGAGTTAAATCATAATTTAAATGTTGTGTAACATAGCAATTACGAGTAAAAGCTTTTGAATCATCTCTAAAAATATCAATATTCTCTTTTTTAAAATATCTATATTTTTCAATATCAATATTTTCTTTTGAGAAAGGAAAATAAACAGTTAAAATTTTACAATTATTTAAATCATATGGAATAACTTCATAAATATTATATTTATAAGCTTTAGTAAGAGAAATAGGAGAAGCATAAGTTGTATCATATAATAAAGTACTTTTTTCAGAAGGTAAAATTACACTAATAAAAATAATATCTTCATCTAAATTTGACACACAAGAAGTATAATCAACATACATTAATTCATCATTTTTAATAATTTGATCTTTGATTTGATAATAACTTTTAATTGTCCATCTTTGATAATATAAACTTCTATATTTATTATAATCTGTTGTTGCCATATTTAAATTATAAATCCCTGATTTAATATCATCTAAAGTAATTTGATAATATAATTTAGAAGCTTTTTCTATTAAATCATTTATTCTTTTTTTTTCTTCTTCTAGATTAATGTTTATTTCTCCATTATTTTCATCTTGTAAATTTCTTAGTCTTCTTAAAGAAGATATTTGAATTTTACTAGAAACTAAATTTGTTGCAAGATCAAAAAATTCTAAAATATTAGCATTTAATTCAATAATTCCATCAATCATTTTATTAATCATATTAACACAAACATTCATTAATTTATTTATTTTATCACTACTTTTATATATATCTTCAACAATTTTAGGATTTTTAATTAAAATAGAAATTTCTCTTATTTGTTTAATGATATCTTCGTCGTCTAATAAATAATAAATATCACCATTTTTATCTTCATAACTTTTATATTTCTCTTCATCTTTAAAAGAAGATTTAGGAGTTAAAAAATCATCAATTAAATCATTAGTAATATTTATTGCATTTTCTAAACCTAATTCACATTTTAAACCATAATAATTTTCAGTGCAATTACAATAAGCTTCATTATTTTTTATAAAACAATTATCATTATTTTGACAATCATAATTATCACAATTTGAAGCAGTAGTATCTTCAAATATATAATTTCCTAAATTCATACAATTTTGATCTCCACCACAATCAATGCAAAAACCATCTTTTGCAACTTTATTATTTATTGAACAATTATAACAATTAATTGAACTTTCATAATATCTTCCAAAACCTTTAGAACATTCAAAAACACATTCTTTTGTTTCTTCTTGAATAAATACTGTTCTTGTTGTTTTTATACTTTGACAATCTAAATAGCATGAATTATGTCTTTTAAATAAATAATTATTTCCACAATTTTCTACACATTTATTACTTTCTGCTGCTTTATATGGAGTCAAAGAATTATAATTTGAACATGAAGAACATGTAACTTTACTATTTTTAATAGTATATATTTCTCCTTGTTTATCACATGATATGTAATTAATTTTTGAGTTTATAAATTTATTTATATTACTTGGATCTCTTATAACTAAAGAATGATTATCATTTTTACCATAAATATTATAAACAAAATATAATGAATTCGAAGATAAATCTATATTATAATAATTATATAAAGTATGTGGAAATAATGTTTTATAAGCACCTAAATTTGCTAAAGTATTTATTCTATCTGATAAAGAATTATATGGTATTAATGTTATATAAGTATCATCACCTTCATCATCACTTTTATAAGTTTGATAAATATCATTATTATTTATTGGGAAAAATTCTTCTAATGAATTTTTTGGATAAAATGTAATTCCTAATTTACAAGGTAATTCTTTATTATTTTCTATATAAAATTTTATTAATAAATATAAGGATGATGATAATATATTTGATTGATTTATTTCTAATCCTATTCTACATTGATCAAATCTACAATAATATATTGAAAAGAATTGATTATTTGATTCTGATATAATTTTTGTTATTATATTTTGAAAATATGTTGGGGCTTTAATATCTAAATAATTGTTATTTTTATTTAATATTAATGAAGATATTGATGTTGAAATAATTTTATCTGGGATTTTTATATAATGAATATAATAATATAGTGTTTTTATGTCATTGATTATTTCAATGTGATATTGAGAAATTTCTGTTATTGAAATATTATTATTTGGAAATGTTAATTCATTATTAGTTCTGTTAAAATTATAATTAATTTCTTTTCTTTCTTCTTTTGTCAAATCATCTTTCACAAAATAAATTTGTTTCATTTGATTCATATGGAAGTTTTCATTTTTATTAAATTGAATTTTAATTTCAGAAAGAGAAAATTCTGATGATTTAATTATAGGTGAATAATCACTAATATCAAAATTTGAATTATAAACTAATAAGGGAATAATTACGAAATAATTATTATATTGTATTTTAATAAAATAATTTCCTAAATTAATATTTGAAGGAATATTTAATATTTTTAAATTATCATAATTTGTAATATCAATTTCATTTGTTAATGAACTTCCAATTAAAAAAATTTGAATATTATTAATATTATTTTCATTATTAAATGAAATTTCTATTTTTTTTTTATTTTGAATATCATATTTTATTATTTCTGAAATAGGAATGAAATTAGGAGAATTCTTAATTTCTATTATTGAAGTTTTAATGAAAGAAGAACATTGATCAATATAATTTATAATATAATTTCCACTTTCTAAAATTTCATCATTAACTTTACATAAAATTGAATTAGGATTATCTAAAATAGATTCACAAATACAATTAATTTTAATATTATCTTTGAAAAGTATCACTTCAGAAATTTCAGTTTTTTCATTAAATTGAATTATAAAATATTGAACTCCATTATAATTACTGAAAATTGTTCCAATAATATTATTAACTTCTTTTTCATGTGTAATAATTAAATATTCATTTAAATTTGTTCCATTAAATTTAATCATATATTTTCCTTCATTTAAATTTGTTGTATTTATTGTATATTTATAATAATAAAATGAATCTTCTATTATATTATTTGAATATGAAATTGAATTTGAAATTTCTTCATTTGAATCAATATTAATTAATTTAATTGATAAATTATTTATGTTATTTATTTCACTTGAACTTATTAATGTAAAAATTGAATTTATTTTAGTTTGAAAAGATTGACATTTATTATCATCTAAATAATATTTTAATGTATGTAAAACAATATCATTGTAATAATTTATGTAATAATCAAATCCAAATTCAACTAAATCTAAATTACAAGAAAACAAATTATTATCTTTTTCTTTACATTCCAATTCTATTTCAATATTTTTGTTAACTAAATAAAAGTTTTTAACATAAGAATCTTTTGTTTTGATATCAAAAGAAATTTTCTCATAATTATTATTTGAAAAAATATAATTTGGTGAAATTGAATGTATTTGATCAAAATTAATAATAGTACTTAAATCCCCATTAAAAGAATTAATTTTAGATCCATCATATAATTCAATAGTTTGAATATATATTTCTTTAGAAAGTGTATTTTTTGTTAATTCAATTGAAGCTGAATTATCACTCTGATAATTAATTTCATTATAATTAAATTCTTTATAATTTGACTCATTTAAATTATCAATCACTTTTATCTTTATAATATTATAAATATTAAAGGATTGACTTGTTGAAATAATTGTAAAAATTCCTTTTCCTTTTCTAGAAATTTGAGCAATGATTTGATAATCAATTTTATTATTATTTGTTGAAACTAAGCCTAATTTATTTGAATTATATTTTAATTCATAACTTTCTTTTATTGGTAAATTCACTTCAAAATCACATATTAAAAATGAATTTATTTTTTTACAAGATTTTAAATTTGTATTATCAATTGAAAATAAATTATTTAAAGATTCATCATAACAAAATAAAGTCATATTTGCTTTTATTATTTTATTATTATAAATTAAAGAATTTAGTGTAATATCTGTTATTGAAAAATCATATTTATAAAGTAAAACATCATTTTCTACTGAATCACTTCTTAAAAATTCTATAGAATAATCATTATTTGAAGCTATATTTTTAGGTAAATATACATATTCATTATCATTTGAATATAAAATTTCAGAATAATGTAAATTTGAAGAAGATAATTTATATACTATATTGGTATTCCTAACATTAATTTTTTTAAATTTCAAATTTAATATATCAAACATAACATGACATTTTTTTATATTTTTATCAATAAAATAACTTTCATCAACAATAAAAATTTGGTCACTAACTGGTTCATTCATATTATTAATATTATAAATATTATAAGTTCCACTATATGAACTTTCATAAATGAAAGTATTTGACCAAGAAGAATTCAATTTGTTACAATCTTGTTCATTATTCCTCTTTATACATAACCAATTTATAAAATCATTAACTGTAATTGAAATAAAAGACTTTCTTTGAATTGTTAATTTATAAATATAATGGTTAATAATTAAATTTTGATTATTATTATTTTCAATTATTTCTACAACATAATTTAAAGGTATTTCATTGTTAACTTCATAAATTTGAAAAATATAATTTCCTGATTTATTAAAATCAAATATTGTTTTATCTGTAGTATTAACAATAATGATATATTGAGAAAAAGATAAAGAATAATTTAATAATATATTATTATATGTAATTTTTTCAATTTGAGATTCTTGAATTGGATTTTTTAAAATAATTCCAATATCATTTATATTATTTGACTTAAAGAATCTTTGTTTATTTTCATAAAGAGAAATATTATTAGAAACAATTAATTTCATTTTACTTAAAAAAGAAGGATATTGAGTATTATAAAAAAATACTCTTATTCTATAAACTCCAATCAATTCTTCAATTTTATATTGATTTAATATTTTAATATATATTATATTATTATGTTCTTTATCTAAAATTGGATTATTAATACCATATGAATTTATAATACCAGTTTTATAATCTTCAAAACCAATTGACAAAATTGAGTTCTCGAATTTTTGAAGAAATTGTAATGTTATAATTATATCTTTATCATCATTTATATTCACATAACTAGGATTAATACTTAATAATTTTTGATCATTATCATTATATACATCATAATTTCCTATAGAAAAAGTACTTTTACAAATATTTTCATAATAAGCATTATAAGATCCTTTTTCAATATTATCTTCAGTACATTTAAAAGTATCTTTATAAAGTTGACAATTTTTAACATTTAATTTTTTAAATTGATTATTTGAATAAATATATAATTGATTGATATATTGAGCAATATTATCTATAACTTTCCCTGATTTTGTTGTAATTTTGATATTTAAAACTGATTTATAATAATTAGTTACTTGTCCTTCTTTTAATCCATTTTCTATTGTAACTATGTATTTTTCATGGTAATTTATTGAAATAATTTCTATTTTATTATTATCAGGATCTTTGAAAAAAATATCATTTTTTCCATAAGTAAAATTATTTGGGTAAATTATATAATTTCCATCATCTTCTTTTTCTAATTTCGTTTCATTTAAATAAACTTCATATGGATAATTAAAAACACTTAAATTATAATAATTTATTTTATTATCATAATCTTCCATAATACAATTTTCACCATCAAAGTCAAATAAAAGAAAAGAATATTTTTGTAAAGTATTTTCAAATTCATTATAGGTAAAATTTATTATTTCATAATTATCAGGAGATGAAATATCACATTTAACAATATTACCTTCAAAATAACATTTATTTGTTAATTTATTATTAATAAATATTTTATTTAAAATGTCTTCTGAAGGATTTGAAATATTAAAATCCAATTCAATGGCTTCTAAATTGCTTTCTTTATTTAAAATTTGATATTTTTTCTTTAATTGGAATAATTTTGGTTCATTCTCATATATAATTTTTTGGTTAAAACTTCTTCTACAAATTTCTGAAGGTGAATACGTACAACTTTCACCTATATATTTTAAAATTAAATCATTATTATCTATCTCTGGAATAGTAATTTTAATATAGACTTCTTCAAAAGTAATATTTTCTTTAGTAAAATTATAATTTTTATTATTCTTATTAATAATTATTTCAGTTATATAAGGAGATAATAAACATAAGATTTAATAATTAAATTTGACTTACCAGTAATTTAAATATAGTAAAAATCAGCATTTATAAGGTCTTTTGATATAAAAATTTTAGCAATATTTAAATTATTATATTTAACATCATAATAACCATATTTCTTTTCGTCTTCAATTTCTTGAGGAATAATAATAGAAATATATTTATTATCTTTAAATAAAAATTGATCTTTTTTACTTATATAATAACTTTCTTTATTATTTTTACTATTCATTATGATTAAATCAGAAATTTTATCAATTGTATTAAGAATTTTAATTTCCCTTAAAGATAAATAATATGAATTTAAAAATTGAAAATCAGAAAAAATTATATCTTGTTTATATAATAAACTGTTAGTTTCATATTCTACAATTACTAAATAATAATTTTCATTTGAAGTTAATTTTTTCATATCATTAGAATATAAATCATAATTATTTTCTCCAAATTTATGAGAAAAATAAATAATAGGTTGTAAATTTATATCTCCAATAAAAACTTTAATTTGATAATTTCCTTTTCTTGCAATATTAAGAGAATAATTTTGAGAGAGTAAAATATTTCTTCCAGAAGGCAAAAAAACAATAAAATCAAGGAAATTTTCACCTACTATTATCTTTTTATTTAAAATATTAAATTTTATATTATCATCAAACAATGTATAAGATAAAAAGTAAGTTCCTACTTTTTCTAAATTTAGATTAAACACTTTTTGATTTTCACTGTTATCATTTCCATAAACTTTATTATATTCACTAAAATCTTCATTATCTAATCTAAAATAAAGATATTCAATTTTTGAAGAAAAATCACCTTCAATTGTAACAATTGGATTTCCAAAATATTCCTTATTATAATAAACATTATCTATCTTAATATTAATATTTTCATATTCTCTTTCTAATTCATATAATTTAGACATTCCAATATCATTATATAATAATAAAGTATAATTTTTATCTGGATATACAATTAAATTTAAAGAAATATAATTAGTATAATTATCTATATTGACAGTAAATTTATTATTATTATTATTATTTAAACTATAAACTATTGTTTCACCTTCGTTGTCCATAATTTCTATTTTTTCAATCGATTCTAAATTAATATCTTTAGAAGAAATAATTATTTCATTTTCCCCTGTTTTTAATTTTGGTTCAATTATAAAACTAGAATTTTCAATTGGAACATTAAAAAATATATAAGATATTGTATCATTGTTTTGTAATATATAATATAAACCATATAAATTTTCATTTGTTTCTATATCACAAATTAATTGTTTTTTTGATAATAAATTACAATTTAATTTATATTTCATTTCGTTATTAAAAAATAAGAAATTTTTTAATAAACAATCTGCATTTAAAATTATTGTTTTACTTGAATATGCTATTTTATTTGTTGAAACATCTGTAAAAATAATTGTATCTTTATATAAATAATTATCAATTAAAAAATTGTGATCTATTGAACTTTGATCCATTATATTTTCATCAATGGAATAAAAATATATATCTTTTGTTTCTGGAATATTATTATTCATTAAATAAAATGAACAATCATTTTCATTACAAGTTAAATTTTGAGAATCAAAAAAATAATATTTAATATAATTTTCATTTATATTTTTCTGTTTTTCTATTTTATAATAAACTGCTTTTTGATAATAAACACATTGACTTTCAGGTTGAATTATAGTAAAAATGTCATTAATATTTTTTTTCACACTTATAATTTTATCATATTCAATAAGACTATTATCTTTCTTTAAATAAGTAATTTTATAATCTCCTATTTGATTGATTGAATAAAAATATTTTCGAATATTATTTATTGTTTCAACAATTCTAATTTGTTCTTTATTTATATAAACTTTAACAGGAAAATCATATTTTGAATTTTCATAATAAAAATAAAATTTAATAGGATTATCATTCTTAGATAATATGTAATAAACTTTTTCAATTCCTATTTTTGATTCATCAATATTATAAATAATTTGATAATCTAATTGAATAATTTTTCCACATTTATTTTCATAATATAAATATAAATTTTCATCATCATAATTATTACAAATTAAAGTTTGATAATCATTTTTTATAGTACAATATTCATAATTTCTTTCTTGATTTCCATTCCATAAAAAAAAACTTTCATTGTTTAATTCATTTCTAAATTCAGAAATACTATTTGAAAATTTAATTTCAATTGACTTCTTTTTATTTTCTTCATTTATTCTAAAAATTCTATTAATTAAAGTAGGTAATTTTACAATTGAGTAACCTATATAAATTGATTTTATTTTATTATTTTGATAAAAGATTTCTGCAATTCCATTATTTTTTATATTTTCTTTTTTAATATAAAAAGGGATTAAAGTGTAATCAAAAGTATTATTTTCAATTTCAATATTATTTTTAATAACTAAACTTTCATCGTTATTATATAAAACTTTAATTTCATTTTTATTTAAATTTAAAGGGAAATATAAATTAATAAAAACATCTTCTAACTTATCAATATTATTATAAATATCTTGACAATCATTTTCAAAATCAACTCTTATAATATTTAATGTTGTAACATTTGTATATTTTTTTAATTGAGTTTCTAAAACTCCAGGTTCAGATATTGGAGAAATAACTTTATATGATTTATTATCATTATTTTCAACACAATTAAATTGAATTGTTGATTTTAAATTCATTGGATTTTGAAAATTACTACAAAAAGCAGTTCCATATAATTTAAAAGCTTCTTCATTTTTAAATATTAAATTAGTTGTTGAATATTCTAATTTTAAATTGATATATCCTATAATTACATAATTAGGAGAAAAAATAATTTCATCTAAATTATAATTTATTAATATATTATTATTATCCTTAAAATTACTTCCATTTATTGAAATTGAATTTTCGAAATTTTCATCTGGAAATAATTTCCTTTGTAATTGAATTAAATAATAAGAATAACCAAAATCATATTTTAAATCAAAGAATAAACTTTTATAATCATCAGAAATAGATATTAAATTATCTTCATTTTCATTTCTATTATATTCAATTAATTGTTCTTCATTATCAGTATAATTTATATAAATTTTATTAAAAAATCTTTATTTGGATTTGTTAAAGTTACTTCTTTATATTCTATAAAATTTATTGTTTTATTTAAAATTGATATTTCAAATTCTGCTTCATCAATCTTTTTAGAAGAAAAAATATTATCAATTAATTTTCCATTAAAAAAAATATCTGTATCTCCATAAGAAGAAATTCTTTCATTAAAATAACAATAATAATTTTTATCATTTATATTATAATCTGATGTTTTATTACAAGTAATTTGAGTTTCATTCAATTGAAATTTTTCAGGTAAAAAATTACAATCACATTTAAATATAATTTTATTTAATTGTGGATAAAAATATTTATCAAAAGATATTTTAGTAAATTGAATTTTTTTTTCATAAAGAATATCATCATCTTCATCATTTTCAATAATTCTTAAATAAGAATTTAAAGAAGGATTTATTTCTTGATAAAGTGTATAAACATTATTATTTTTTTCAAAGTAATATTTTTTATCAATAACAATTTGAATATTATCAGTTGTAAAAGTATTTTTAAGAATTAAAGTATATGTAACATTTTCTTTATTTGAATAACAAAGAACATTTCTTGATATTTCTATATTAAAAAAATCATCTATTGAATTTAAAATTCCTACTTTTTGATTTAATTTCATTTCAATTTTTTCATTTTTTTCTGTGTAATTATATTTAAATGAATAAATTCCATTTAATTCACAAACAAATAAAGAATATGATATATTTTTACAAATAGAATAATCTTTTTCATTTAAAGTTGAATATAAATTTATATAAGAGTTTATTCCATTAATTGAAACTGAAATTACTTTTGATTTTTGGTTTGATATAAATATAGTTCTTGAAAATTTGGTTGTTATTTCTTCTTTTGAGAATGAAATTAAAAACAAAAATAAAATAAATTTATTATTACATTCATCATTTTTATTATTTTTTTAATTTTTCTTCAAAAAAAAAGGACAAAATTTAAACATTTAATCCAAAATTCATTCAAAAATAGATTCATAAATTTATATTAAAAATAAATAAATTAAAATTATTAATTTTCTTCAAAATATAAATTCTAAAAATTAAAAAAACGTCAATAAATAAAAAAAAATACTAAAAATAACAATAAAATATGTTACCTAAATTTATTACTGATTTTCGTAAAGAAGATTATGAATATATGATTCGTTTATGGAAAATATCATTTAATCATAAAAGATATTTGATTCCTGCAATGATAACATTAATGATAATAACATTTGAAAATTTACTATATCCAATTTTATTTGGAAAAATAGCAAATTTATCTTCAAATAATTTTGAAGAAATAATGAAAAATTTAAATAAATATATATTATTTGGTATAATATCAACATCAATTTTAACAATTGATCATATTGTTTCTGATTTATTTATCATGAATTTTGTTAAAGATATAAGAAAAAATTATTATAAAAGTTTATTATTAAAAGATATTGAATTTTATGATAAACATAAAACAAGTTATTTATTTGATATTTTAACAGGAGATATTTCAGGATTAAAAAATAGTTTATTATTAGAATTTACTAAAATGGTTAAAGAAACTTTTCATTTAATAGGAGCTATTTTTGCAATGATTTATGTATCATTTCGCTTAACATGTTTATTGATTTTTATAATTCCAATATTATATTATTTAAAAAAATTCACTGATAAATTAAGAAGAAAAGAATACGATAAAATAAATCATTTTCAATCTTCTTCTCATAATATGGTTTTAGAAAGTTTAGAAAATATAAAAATAGTAAAAAGTTTTTCAACAGAAAAAAAAGAATATGAAAAATATTCAAAAAGATTAGAAGAAATGTATGAATTAGAACATAATATTTTAATTAAAACTGAAATAATGGATAATTTAGGAAGAGGAATATTTGTATTAGGCTTAATTATAGTTTTTAAAATAGGATATACATGGTTAAAAGATGATCAAATAACAAAAGGAAATCTAACTTCATTTGGGATTTATTCATATATATTATATCAAACTTTTTATCGTTTTGGAGCATTTAAAAACAGAATAACAAATAGTATACTTTCTGCAGAAAGATTATTTAAAATTATAGATTATAAACCAACAATAGATTGTAAAGCATTTGATGAAAAAAATTCAGGTTTAATAAGAAATTTAGAAGGTAATATAACATTAAAAAATATTAATTTTAATTATCCTTCAAAAAAAGATGTTCAAGTGATTAAAAATTTAAATATCAATATTAAAACAGGAGAAAAAATAGGAATAGTAGGTTTAAGTGGAAGTGGAAAATCAACAATAATTAATTTATTAGAAAGATTATATGAAATAAATGAATGTAAAAATTCAGAAATCTTATATGATAACATAAATATAAAAGAATATAATTTAAAAAATTTTCATGATCAAATAGGTTATGTAAATCAAGAACCATCATTATTAGATAAGTCAATATTAGAAAATGTAATATATGGAATAGATAAATATAATGAAAATGAAGTAAAGAAATATTTATTAATGTCAAAAGCAGATTTTGTATATAATAAAAATTTATTTCCTAATGGAGTAAATACCATTGTTGGTGAAAAAGGAAGTAAATTATCAGGAGGACAAAAACAAAGAATTGCTATTGCAAGAGCATTAATTAAAAAACCTAAAATATTAATTTTAGATGAAGCTACTTCTGCTTTGGATTCTAAAAGTGAATTTGAATTACAAGAAGAATTAAATTTATTAAATAAAGATATGACTATTATTATTGTCGCTCATAGATTAAGTACCATTAAAAATTGTAATATTATTCTTGTTGTTGATAAAGGAGAAATCGTTGAAATGGGAACTCATCATCAATTAATAAAACTTAATGGAGTTTATAAAGAGTTAATGGAAAAACAAATTGGGGAAAAAGAAAGTTTGGACATCAAATAAATGAAATGGAATTTTTTGTTTTTCTTTATTTGTTTTTTATTTTTTTTTTGTATATATTTAATTATTTTTATTTATTTATATAAAGATATTTAAAATTATACTTTTACTTTTATTTTTTTTTGAATATTTAATTTATTTATAATTTAATTGAATTTATAAAAGTCAAAAATTCCTTTTTAAATATATTATTCCTTAAATCTTGATTTATTGGAATCAATATTTCTCCTGTGATTATTTTTTTAACTTTATTTAAAATTTGTAAAACTTTTTCAATTTCATTCAGTTGTTTTATTTCTTGTTTTTTAATTGAATTATGAATAATTTGTTTGATTTTTTTTTTCAAAATTGAATAAATTAAATTTTTATAAAAACTGATTATCATATATTTAAAAGACTCAAAATACTTTTCTTTTATAAATAATTTTTTTTTCTCTGAATATATTGTAATATCAAATTCATCTAATAATTCATTAATAAATTGAAATACTTTTTCATCAAAAGGATTAAACAAAAAATAAGTAATAAGGAATTTTAAATAAGTTAAAATTAACTTTTCATCTATAAATTTAAATTTTTCAATTAAGAAAACTTTTTTTTCTTCTCCTATATATTCATCATTTGTAAAATTTTGGTAATTTTCTAAATAATAAATTTCAACCATTTCTTTAAACTTTTCAATTAAACCAAAATTTGAAAAATTAATATCTACAATTAAAGAAAATTGAATAATATTTTCTTTTTCAGATTTTTCTTCATCTAAAGGAGAAATTAAAGAATTATAATAATTAAATTTATATTGATTATTTTTCAAATAAATATTAATATATTCATTTTTATAAATTAAATCTTTTAAATCTTTCAATAACATTTTTTGAGATAAAAAATCAAGTAAAAAATCATAGAAATTAAAAGAATTATTTTTAATTAAAGGAATAGCTCTACATAAATTTTTAATAAATAAATTAATTTCCAATTTTCCTTCAAGAAAATATTCAATTAAAGATTTATAAAAAATAATTTCACCACAATTCATAAATCTATTTTCATTACTAAAAGTTTGAAGATTCATTATTGCTTTTGTATATTGTTTTGTTCTTACTAAAAAAATTGCATAATCAATTATTATTTCATAATCTGCTTTTCTTGTTAAAACATTATCTAACATATCATTTATTATTGGAATTATATTTTCTTGCATTTTTTCATTTATACTTAATTTTTCTAATAAGGAAAATACAAATATTGCACATTTATATTTTAATTTTTCTGTTATTTTAGAATGAATTAATTGAATTAATAGTTTTAAACAAAAAAATGGATTTATTGTTTTACTATTATATTCTCTTAATAAAAGTTTATATAACGAAGAATAAAATTGATTTAATAAAATTCTGTCTTCAATAATTGATTCTTTTTTAATTATTTTATTTTCCATAATTTAATAAAAAAAGATAATATGAATTTAATATTATTTTTATATAATTTATTGAAAAATGATTATGGAAAATTTAAACAAAGTTCAAAATAATCAATATAATAATTATTCAAAATCTTTAAAAAATATATATAGGAAATTAATAGAAGAATTTGAATCTCATTTATTACCTGAAAATAAGAAATTAGCAATGTTTGATTATTTAAAAAATAATTGTGATATTAATTTTTCAAACGATGTTATTTTAATTTTAGAAGATTTTAATTCTATTATTTCACAAGCAATTCAAGCAATAAGAAGTTTATTAAGTGAAAATGAAAGATTAATTGAAAGTAAAAATTTAATTAATAATATTTCTGATTATTATAATAAAGTAAATAATAATGAAAATTTTAGTGAACATAATTTAAATAATAGAAATAATAATTATAATTATGATTACACAAATTTTAGTCATAATAATAATAATAATAATAATTTGAATAATTATAATTATGATTATTCAAATAATAATAATTTCAATGATTTTAATTATAGTAATAACAATACTTTTAATAATGAAAATAAAAAAGAAAATGAAAATATACAAAATCCTTTAAATTTTAAATATGGGAAAAATATGGAAATGATTAATAATGAGCCTTTAAAAAAACCTATAAGAGAACAATTAAAAAAAATGTCAAAAGAAAATCCTAATAATAATATTCAAAATTTGAGTAATTTTAGTAACTCAAGTAAAAATTCTTTAAGAATGGTTTTAAATGGTCAAATTCCAATAAATGAAAATAATAAAACTAATGAAAAAAATATAAATAATAATAATATAAATGAAATGATTTCTTTAACAAAAAGAAGAGAAATGGAAATTTTAAAAGTTACAAATGAAATATTAAAATTAATAGAAATAGCAAATGAGAAAAAAAATTATTTAGTTGAAAAATATATTAATTCATCTTCAAATAATTATGAATCTGATTATAAAGAATTTATTGATAGAATTATTAATTATAAATATGATATTTTGACTTTAAATAATATTTTAAAAGATTTAAATGATTTTTCTTCAATTATTCCCAATTATCAAATAAATAAAAAAAAAGAAAATAAATCTTATTCAAAAGAAAAAGTAAAAAATCCAATTTTTGAAAATAATAATTTTTATGAAAATACTGAAGATTTTAAAAATAATTTAAGAAAATATTCTTCTAATAATTCAGTTAATAAGAAACCTTTTATAAATGCAACAAATCCTTATAGTCATTTATTTTCTTAAATAAATAAATTTTTTAATTTTTAATTGTACAAAAAGATTTTTTTTATTTAAAGTTTAATATTATAATTTATTATTTTATATTTAAATGGAAAATGAAATAAATATTTTTACCGACAAAGGATTAATAGAAGAAATAACATTTGAAAAAACAAAATTATATTTAGAAAGATTAAAAAATAATGATATGGATAATATAAAAATTTTATTAAATAATATTTATATTCAAATTGAGCAATCATATATAATTTCAGATATCTTAAATAATGAAATTTTAGAGAAAAATAAATTAATTCTTATTCTTATTGATATTTATTTAAATGAAGACAATGAAATAAATGAAAGTATAATAATTGAAACTATATATCAATTACAATATAAAATAATGATTAAAAGAGAATATTTTTATTTTATTTGTCAAAAAATAAGAAAATATATTGAAGAAGGAAACAAAAATGAGAATTTTATTATAAAATGTATTAATATATTTACAATTTTTTTATTAGGAAAACAACTTAATTTAAGTAATATTTCTGTTTCTGATAGTTTATTTATAGAAAAAACAAATGTAATCTGTGAATTTGAAAATTATAGATTAATTCCTAAAAAATTAACATTTGATTATTTTAGTTTTTATAATTTAAAAGAAGGATTAATTCTTAATGAAATTTCCAATTTTTCTTTAAATAATTCTTTCTTTACAATTGTTTTTAAAATAGAATCATATAAAAATTTTTCTCTTTTAATTATTGAAATTAATGATTTATTAAATTTGGATATTTCAATTCAAAATAAAGAACTAATAATAAAATTTAATGAAAAAGAATTTTCATTTATGAAAGAAAAAGAAATTAAAGTTAATAAATTTTATGTTTTACAAATACAATTTTTAATTTCTGATTACACAGATTTAAATAATATTTCTCAAAATAATTTTAAAGTTGAATTAAAAAGCGAAAGAAAAAATAAATCAGAAGAATTGCCTAAAAATATTTTTGTGAAAGAAGATAAACAAAAGAGTAATAATAATAATAAATTATATAAAATAACATTATTAAAAAATTTTAGTGGATTAGTAAAAACAATATTTTTTTCAAAAACTAAAATAAATAATAATGAATCTTTATTTGATATAACTAATTATTTAAATTATTATTTTATAATATCTCCTTTATCATATAATAATAATATTATAATTGATCCAATAAATAATTATCAAATTGAAATAAAAGATACTTTTTTAAATCAAATAATAAATAAACAAAATAATTTTTCTTTTATAGAAAAAATAGAAATTCTTCTTCCAATTTTAGAAATAGTATATTTAAATAATTTTGAAAATGCAGCTCAAAATTTATTTGAATTATTTGATTTAATGTTTTTACAAAAAAAGAAAAAAAAAAATTTTAAAAAAGTAAATAAATATATTAAATTAATAAATAAATTTATAGAATTTTCAAATATAAATTGGATAAGAGAAGCAAATATTAAAAATGATGAATTTTTAAGTTTATTTTTATTAAAAAATATTAATGAATATTCAAAAGAAATTTGTGAAAAAATTTTTGAAAAGATTGAAAAAAAAAATGTAATTTCTCAACAAATTAAATTATGGCTTTTTTATGGTGGAAAAGGAGATTTTATAAATTTAAAAGATATTATTTTCCCAAAATTAGTTACAAAAATTTTAGAAAATGAAAATAATCTTAAAGATATTTTTTATTTATATAGTAAAAATCCAAACAGTTTTCTTTTTTTATTTTTACTTATAACTTTTCAATCAAAAGAATGTTATAAATATTATGATTTAATTAGAAAAAATAAATATTTTTATTTATTATATTTCTATTTTCAAAAGGGAAAATTTAATGATTTATTTTTAAATGATAATATAACTAAAATCCAAATAACAATAATTTTAATTCAAGTTTTAAAACAACTTTATCCAACAGAAAATGACCTTAATCAAAGTTTGAATGATCCATTTATAAAAAATGAATTTTTATATATTTTAAAACCCTTATTAAAAGAAAATATTAATGATAATGAAGATAATAAAGATTTTAATTTATTTAAATATATTGAAGATTTTATTGAAAAAGAAAATATAGAAACTATAAATAAAGAACAAGATCAACCAATAACTTTATTTTTACCAAAAGAATTTAATATGAAAACAGATTTAATTCATTCATATAAAGAACATTTAAAATATTGTAATTTTTATAAAAAAATAAAGAAAAGATTATTTTTTTGGAATGGACCATATTCGAATTATGATATTTTTTTTAATCAAAATAAAGAAAATGTTTTAGAATTAAAATTTAAATTATCCAATCATTTAACTCAAGAATTAACACTTCCTTTATTAGTTCCTATTGCAAATATAAATGATTATCTTCCTATTTTTAGTAAATTTAAAAAGGAAAAAATGTTTAAAAGTTCTTTTGATAAAATTTATAAATTAAATTTATATCCTTTTTATAATTTTTATGATAAATTTTCAATCAATTTTTTTAATTTTGATAATCAAGAAAATAAATCTGATTTTGAATATGATGTTTGTCATATAAAACCACTTATTCATGATAAAGGTTTTATAGAAATTAATAAAAAAAATATTCTTTTTTATAGTTATCCTTATTATATAAATAATAATGACAATGAAAATTTTGATACAGAAAGAAAAAGTTGTTATGGTTGTTTATTCAATTTAAAAGAAAAAAATTCGAAAATATTAAGATATAAAAAAATAAAAATTAATAATGTAAAATATTATATTGAAAGAAAATATTTATTTGAAAAAAATGCAATTGAAATTTTTACTAATAATAATAAATCTTATTATTTTCGATTTCAAAATGTAAAACAGAAAGATAATTTCATTGAAAAAATTAAAGAAATTAATAATCAAATTGTACAATTTAATAAAAATAAATTTGTAGATGAATGGAAAAAAGGATATATGTCAAATTTTGAATATATAATGAATGTTAATTTATTAGGAAATAGAAGTTATAGAGATCTTTCTCAATATCCTGTTTTTCCTTGGTTAATTAAAGATAATGATATTATTTTAAAAGAAGATATTAAAGAAATTAAAATCGATGAAAAATTAAATAATGATTGTGATGATGATATTCAAAGAAAAATAAATTTAAAAATAGAAGAAAACAAAGTCGAAGAAAAGAAAGAAGACAATAAATTAGAAGAAAAAAAAGAAGAAGTTAAATTAGAAGAAAAAAAAGAAGAAGTTAAATTAGAAGAAAAAAAAGAAGACAATAAATTAGAAGATCAAAAAGAAGAAAATAAATTAGAAGAAAAAAAAGAAGAAAATAAATTAGAAGAAAAAAAAGAAGAAAATAAATTAGAAGAAAAAAAAGAAGAAATTAAATTGGAAGGAAAAAAAGAAGAAATTAAATTAGAAGGAAAAAAAGAAGAAATTAAATTAGAAGAAAAAAAAGAAGACATTAAATCAGAAGAAAAAAATGAAGAAATTAAATTGAAAGGAAAAAATGAAGAAATTAAATTAGAAGGAAAAAAAGAAGAAATTAAATTAGAAGGAAAAAAAGAAGAAATTAAATTAGAAGAAAAAAAAGAATTAGAAAAAAATAAAGATAAAAAAGAAAAAGAAAAAAAGGAAGAAAAAAATAATTTAAAATATAGAAAAGAAAAAATATTCGAGAAAGATAATAACAAATTAGAAAAAAAAAAAATTGAATATAAAATAATAAAAAGAGAATATTTTTCATCAAAAGATGTATTTGATAAAATATTATTAAATCTTCGTCCATTATCTCTTCCAATGGGATTATTAGATTATTGTGAGAAAAACAAAAAGCGTAAGAAATTATATATTAAAAATTTTGAGATGGGAATAGAACAAATAAATGAGGAATTAAAATCTAATAAAACATTTATAAGAACAAACAAAAAAGAAGAAGAAATTCCAATATATGATAAAAATATAAAAGAATTATATGAAAATCCAGATATTCCAATTGATGAAATACCATATGTGTTTGGAAGTCATTATTCAAATCAAACATATGTGACTCATTATTTAGTAAGAATATTTCCTTTTACTATTTCTTCATTAGAAATTCAAGGAAATTCTTTTGATTCTCCTGATAGATTATTTATTAATATCAATAAAAGTTTTATTGGATCTTCTACTGAAAAAGGTGATATTAGAGAATTAATTCCTCAATTTTTCTTTTTACCTGAAATGTTTGTTAATTTAAATAAATTTAATTTTGGTTCTTTACAAAAAGTCGGATTAGAAAAAACTGATAGTACTATATTCATTCAAAATTTATTTAATTTAGGAAATGAAGTTAATGATTGTTTAATCCCTTATTATGCTGATAATGACCCTTATAAATTTATTATTATTTATAGAAAAGTTTTAGAATCTGCTGAAATTAATATTGAAGATTGGATTAATTTTATTTTTGGAGAATTTAGTTATGGAAAAAAAGCACAAGATAAAGGAAATATATTTATGAGTTATTGTTATGATGGTGTTGTTGAAAAAAGAATTAAAGAAAATAAATCTTTAAAAAGAATTTGTTGTAGATTAAATGAATTAGGGTGTAATCCTTTATTAGTTTTTGATAAAATTATTAAAAGAAATTGTTATTTGGAAGTTAATTATCCTTTTAATATTCCTTTTAAAACTGAAGAAGGAACTTTTACTAATATTATTTCTTTAAATTGTTTTGTTAATGAAAGTACTTTAAATGTTAATTTAATATATAAAAATAATAAATTACTTTCTTGTGATCTTCAAATAAATTTAAAAGGCCAAATTTGTAATGTTTCTTTAACCCAAATTAAAGATTATGTTTCTTTTGAATCAAATAATATTATAACTGTTTTTAAAAATCAACAAAAATTTATTATAACAGATTATTTTAAAATATGTTATATATATATTAATAATTTTTTTTCAAAAAATAAAACAGAATATATAAAAATAAAAGAAGTCATTACTGTTTTAACTTTAAGTAAAGATGAAGAATATTTATTTTTAGGAACAAAATTTGGAAGAATCATAATATTTAATATTATTAATGAAAAATTTCAGTTAATTAAAAAAATTTCTGCTCATGATAAACCTATTAATTTTATTCATGATAATAATATTTTAAATATGTTTGTTTCTTGTTCAAATGATTGTTATATTAATTTATATTTATATCCTAATATTCAATTAGTTAGAGTTATTAAATTAAATGAAAATTTTATTCCTCATTATTCTTTTTTATCTTCTGATCCTCTTAGTTCTATTATTGTTTATTCAAATTCAAACAATAAATTTTTGTGTTATAGTTTAAATGGAAAATTATTACTTGAAAAAAATAGAGATGAAGAAAATGAATTATTCAAAGAAAAACAATACAATGAATATAATCAAGTTTTTAAACTTCCTTGCACAGTTAGATTAAATAATTTCAATGATTATTTAGTTTATTTTAATAATGATTTTATTGTCTTTAGAAAGTTACCCTTTTTGGAAATAGCTTTTTATATTTTAAATCAAAAAAATAAAGTTGCTGATAATTTTAAAGTTTTTAATATCAATTAAATTATTTAACATTAATATTAAAAATTTATATTCATTAATTATTCATTTTATTAATAAATAACATTCAATATTTCGGTTCTATTATTTTTATTTAAAATTTCTTCAATATTCATAATATTATATACTTCTAAAATTATTTAATTGTTATTGATAACTTTACAATTTTTTATTTTCTTTCATTTATTTCAATTTGTAAATTGGAAGATTTCTTAATTCTCTAATCCTATCTTATACAATATAATAATATTATGTATTGTTATTCATCCTTTTTTTATTAGTTTATCTGAATTTGTTTTTGCCTTTACCTGTAATCTTATTTCTAATTCTTTGGAAAGAATATTTTTTACTTTTGATTATTTTTATTTTTTTTATTTATTGTTTAAAATTATATATTTAAATTTTATTGTATTTAACATTTGATAGTAATTACCTCAATCCCCCTGGTTATCCGGACCCCCTAGCTATCAGTTTTTTTTCGAAAATTTTTTTTAAAATTTTTTCGTTTTTCTGATTTTTGTTAAAAAAATAAATTATCAAAAGATTTGAATGAAAATCAAAAAAAAAAAAAAAAAAAGATTTTTTAGAAAAATTTTTGGGATCCGGAATTAGTCAAATTAATT